>OZ026849.1:20594585-20722601 GCA_964023205.1 Lutraria lutraria
GTACTCAATCTTCAAGGGCAAGAAGTGTTTTCAGATAAACACAGTAAATAAATGTTTTGTAGTGTATTAAAAACAGTAGTAACAAGCCACATTGACATGTGTTCTCCACACCGACTTGAGATTGCTTTAAATGTCCATAAATTGTGCATGGAAGAAAAAATAATGCTGCAGATGATTTTTTCAGCAGGTGTACTGACTGTGATGATTGGTCAATTGTTGAGTGGATTTTCAACATTCTAGATGACAAATGGGGAAAACACACTTTTGACTATTTTGCTTGTCACTACATTTGTAGAATACTAAATGTAAATATTTCATCTTGAGATACTGGTGTCCTGGTTACAGTTGCAGGAATAGATACTTTTGAGCAATTTTGGGCTAGCGAGAACAATTGGTTTGTTCCACCACCAAGATTTATAGTCAGATGCATCAATAAAATAAAGACCAACAAATGCATTGGTAATTTAGTGGCACCATTTTGGCCACATCTGATTCAGCCTGTTCTTACAAATCGGGGTTTTGGCAGATGTGGTATTTTTGACAGATGGCTATTGAGTTTTAGATTGATAGCTATAAGATTATGAGAAGCGTTGTGCTATATTTTTTCAGTCAGGTTTAAATTTGACACAATGAAGAGAAGAAGTTTTGTTTGTTTGTTTGTTTGTTTGTTTATTTTAATTTTGATGCCCCTTTTCAACTATCAGAGTCATATGAGGTGAACAGTTTATCTAACCACTGGGAATAACCGGTACTAGACTCCCATCTTCCGTAAGCAACGGCCTACTCTCTCACATAAGTTGACATGGTTGGTAGCTGGACTAGAACCTGCAACCATATGTAAATGAGAGGTTTTGGGTGTATTCAAGAAGACGAGGTAAAGAAAACACCTGGCCATTCAGACAGTTCTTTTTCGGATAATGGACAGAAGATGGCAGATTATCTCGTAAATTCTAAAAGTGACAGTAGAGTGGAGAAGTATTATTCTTATTTAATGAAATGAGAAAATTATATCAAATCAAAGGGAATCAACAGTGATCCAACCTCACTAATTCTGATAGCTATGTCACAGAAGTGACGAATATCCCCTAACGCTGCTTTGTCAAGATATTTCAGTTACGTTACTGGCTATTACTTAGGAATGCAAACTGAAAGAGAAGCACTTTTACCCTCCAGGGGTCATACACATGACACAGCCCCACATATTGGTGAACAATTCTGCCAAGTATTTCCAAAATCCATAAAATTATAGATAAGTTACTAACTTAATTAAGACATAGATTACTAAGTGGACACAAAAAAAAGTACTGATTTTTTACCTTTCACCTCTAAATGTGACCTTGACCTTGGAGGTCTTTCATATGACACATCACCAAATAGTGTTATCATTTCTGCCAAGTAGATATTGACTTATAATTTTCATAAATTTATTAAACGATGTTTTAATTTTTTTATTTAACAAATGCATAATATATTTTTTTTCTAATTTTCCGAAAATTTTCACATTTAAAGTGTGTAAACATTGTCATCGTCTTCATTAACAATCTATACAAAAATGGAAAAAACACCAAGTACGGTAACTTTCAAATGCCACAAAGTAATTTTACATAAAAACTATGGCAGCATTTTGGATTGCCGATTGATGAAACAAAGAAGCACGTAGCTATCTGTACAATGTGTCCCCACGATATCAAGTATAGTGGTTGGGTTAGCAACATTAGAACACACATATGTCTCTTCCTCACATTACTGTATTTTATTATTTACAACATTAAATTAATTAACAATTTCGTACATTTATACCTCGTTACACTTATCTACACTGATTCGTTAAACAACTTTATCTGGCTGTAAGTCAAGTAAATTTAACAATTATTATGCTTAATTTCTCATGATTCTCAGTAAAGGAATTTTGTATCAGTCCAATTATCTAGTACTGACCGTGTTTTTATGGCATTGTGAGTTATGGGGGAAAATTTAAAAACTGATATATATTTTCACCAAGATTTAATTCAAGTTCTAATGTGAGTTTTGGTGCTTAACAATAGCAATAAATAAATTTCAATGATTACCTAGAACTTTCTAGTACCAAACAAGTGCGCAGAGTTATAAAAAAAACACTAATATTACAACTTTTTCATTACTTTGAAATACTTTTGTATCGTATCTTAGATATCGCATATTGCTAGTACCATATCGCAATATGTATCGTATCGGTTGAGATCTGTATCGGGATAGCCCTAGTCAGGGCTTGAACCTATGAACCTCTATCAGTGAGAGGTTACAATGACTTGAAGTTTAAGCGACCTTAACAACTTGGCCACAGAGCCAGGTCTTCCTAATAAGTGGCATAAGGATATTATAAATAAATGGTGCTATGTGTTTATTTAAATATTTGTTTTGATTAATTAATTGCCTTATATTCTTATCAAACTTAAAACTCGTTATTTATAATGTCACATAAGCCTTTATCAGAAAATCACCTAAAGAAATTTATATTCTCTCAAAATAAATTAAAGCTGTCACAAAGGTGACTAATACCCCCGCCGCCGCTTTGACACTAAGAATGTGATAGTACACTATACAACTAAATTCAAGGGCACATAACTCTGCAATGAGTGGATCACTGGGCATGAAAATTGTGTCTTGCACATCTACATTTAATATTGATAATATTACCAATTATTTAATCAGAAATACATTGAAGTTATTTTGAAACTTTGTTTTGATTCACCAAAGTCAAAGTTGAGTGACCATTGTCCATTCTATATAAAGCGAGACAGAGAGTGATGTGGTCTTTTTGTACTTGAAAGTCAGACTGTAAACACCTAATCCCACCCTCCACACCCTAATGTGTTATAGAGTTGTCTGGTTGTTGTTTGTTTACATGGAAAAGGTCCATCCAGGGAAACACTTACAAAAGTGTACTTTATTTGTATAAACCATTTGATTCAGAATATTATGTATAATGATCATACACATGTAAATAAGTATAAGTAGGCAAATCTTTCACTTATGAACAAGTTATTGCCGTAAGTTAATAATGGAATAAATACTTTGAAACCTTAAATTACTTGAAAACAATTTTTTACAACAGATAAGATAGTAGTAGTATCAGACCCATATAAGCTAAATAATATGCAGTAAAACCTCTCCAGAGCGGCCCTCTGTAGAGCAACAACCTCTCTTTAACAACACCTTCAAAATTTCCCTAAGCTGATATTAACTGTAAATAATATACAGTAAAACCTCTCCAGAGCGGCCCTCTGTAGAGCAACAACCTCTCTTTAACAACACCTTCAAAATTTCCCTAAGTTGATATTTACTGAAAATTCAACCAGAGGTTGTACGGTATACTACGTTGACCCAAATTGCTGCCAAGTATGATTTATGATTTCAGTGCCCAAAGGAAGAATTGTGGATACAAAAAACAAGAAAGGTGACAAAGAAGTGATCAGCAGCAGTTTCTACCATGATTATAGGAAGTAATAACATATTCATGACACAATATTGACAATATGGAAAAATTTGTGTTACATTAGATTCTTAGCTCGGTGAACACTAGTGCGACCCTAGCATAGTAGGACCAAACAATTAAGACAGTGTAAATTCACAAAACATGGTGAGTGAAAAGGAAAGATGTGCTTATTATTCAATAGTCTTAGACACCTAGTTAGAACAGTGTGTAATAAACGCTGTGTGTTGAGCTGATTATAAACATTTGAAAAATCAGTTTTAGCAATTCTATTTATTGACGACATCAAGTTCAAATTCAATGCTTTATTGGAGCTTTAAGAGGTCTCAAAAAGTCAACATTTAGGATACTGCATTAGGTGCAAATTTTTGTACGTAGAAATATCAACATAATGTTCAATTCTGCAAGAATGTGGCCCAACATTCAGTGGTGCGACAGTCGCCTTATGCGATGACAAATGGGCACAGGTTTCCAGAAAACGAGTTGACCACGTTTGCAGTTTTTCAATTGAAAGCAACAGTCTTTTAACACAGTTGATATAACATGTCTATTCATATACATGGAATATTGTATATTATTGTAATTACAATCTGGGAGTTGCACATAGGTCAGATCAGGAAGTCAAAGCTAGACAGGGCTATTCAAATAATATTGAAACATGAGTATGGCTGGTCAGTTTGACCATGGCTGGTCAATGTCAGTACGAGCATGGCTGCTCAGGGTTTGTCTGTCCAGGGCTGGGCGGTATATGTCTTTTGGCCAGGGTTGGCCAATAGCTGACCCTAGCTGATAAATGTTTGTATGACCATGGCTGGTCAATGATGGTGTTGTCTGTAAAAGACTTCCCTGGTCATAAGTGAAAGATTTGCCTACTTATACTTATTTACATGTGTATGATCATTATACATTATACATGATATATGCATGTCTGTTCCCCAGGAAAGCAGACACTCTTTGGATATACCCACTGGTGTCTTAAGATATCACAGACTAAATTTCCTATCTAATTCTAATAAACCTGATACTTCTCTTGTATTATGATTGAACTAATTGTTGCAATAAATTGTTTTGTGTAATGGTAGTTCAGTTATAATAAGTTTTTCAAAATAAATTTCAAGTTTCAATTCAATCCTTTGAAAAATGTCGAAGTATAGTTCACTCCACAAACTAAGACTACCATTGTACACTATATGGCTTAAGTTCAAGGGCACAGAACTCTGGAATGAACAAATCACTGGGAATGAAAATTGTGTCTTGCACACCTACACTTCATGGTGATAACATATGTCAAGTTTCATTGCAATATCTCAAATTTCGTTAATAAAAACATATCTTCATTATTTGTTTACAGTATTAAAATAGAAACACTGTAATTGTACCATTATGATTTTCATCAGTTGTAGTATGAATGTAGCCTTTGATTATCATATTAGACTAAGTATTTCAATCTTAGTGACTTGTGAATTAAATAATATAGTCATACCTGTGCTAGCAGCCACCTCTGAATAATGTCCACCCTATGAATAAAGGCCAGTTTTTTAAAAACTGTTATTTAAAACAAAATGACCTTCAAATAAAGGCCACCTGTCAATAAAGGTCACATTTTGTCATTCCTTTGGGTGACCTTTGGTCACAAGGTCTACCTGATCTTAACATTCCATGAAAACTGAATGCTTCAACAATTCATCCTAAGTCAAGTCAACAATATTGTCTAACCAAGAAACCAACAGTACCAAAATTACCAGCTATAATCCACTTCACCAGATTTCCAATGATCAAGTCAGCTGTCAACAACAGCCAAAAGAAATAGACATATTCCAGTCTTTGCTTAACATAATAGAAAACTAAGTGATGAAGAACCAGATTATCAACTCATTATTGTTTCGTTTGATTTCATTTGTTTCAGTGGAATTATTTCTGATTTAAGCATATTTAAGTTTATAATATACCCTGCAGCTGATTCAAATGAACTGTATTCTAACCAGTACTATCTTGCCCTTTTACAAGAAGTAGACAACTTCTCTAAATAAGGAGTAAAATTGACCTTTTTGTTGAATTTTCAAAGAAGGGTATGACCTACCACATCTGGGATTAGAACCAAGAGGGTCGGAGTTTGTCTAGAGCACTGCACTACAGTCAAAGCTGTGTTTTTAAGAAATTAATTTTAGTCGTAAATAATTTCTGAAAAATGGTGATTTAGAATTTTGTCTTGCAGATCCCTGTAATGTCAGAAGAGATTTCAAGCGGGGAAAAAAACCTTGACGTATGTATACATGTATGTGCACACTCATATTCAAAAATCAAGGAATGAAAAGTTTGTACTATGTGTTTTAGACAATAAGTATTTGTATATTCTGATCATGGAAGCCTGAATAAGCAATTTTTTTTTAGAAGATTGCAGAATGACCAGAAAAGTCCCCAAGAAACCTATGGTGCAAAAGCAAGATCTTGGGGTTAGAAGATGGAAAAAATGAATAAAGCTGCGAATTTCTGGAATCCATGTATAACTTAAAAACTGTTTGTTCCTGACACTTCAAATCTTCCATGATGATAAACATTTATCAACGGTATCTTTTGTTGATGATTTTTACATCAGCTTAGAATCTTTAAAGATGACCACCATAATCTCAATCTTCATTAGGCTTAAGATTAATTTTTGAATTGTCGTATAAAAACATTCTATACAATAAAAACTGTCAAGTAGTAGTAGCTTTTTCTAGTATTTTAGCATTGAAAGGTTTTTAATCAATTTATATTTTGTAGTTATAGACATTACAAAGCTCTATCAAAGTACTGAAAGTACTGACGGAAAGTTAACTTTGTTGTATTTTTGCTTTTTCGCATTTTGGCTTTGTCTTGGCGAAAAAGCGAAAGTATGACATGGCGTAAATCAGCCACCATATGTTTCAGCACTATTTTAGAATGAAACTGCTTTCAATATAAGTAAATCTTGTTACCTCAACAGTTTATGAATGAAACTTCAATGTGTATGAATACTTAATTATTATACTAATAACTTTTACAGTTCAGATTGTCAAAACAATTTAATATTTTCCAGAACCCTGCAATATATCTCCGACTTTTATCAAAGTCTGCAAATTATACATATACAGCAAGTGGTACTATTCTGTCCTGTTATTGGGTCGAGGGTAACTATTTTGAATATGATGATATAGGAAAGTATCACCTTCCATAAACATAGATTTGGTACTTTATTAATCAAGAAGTAATTCAAGATGGCAAACAAGATGTGTTTCAAAAACACAATCCCCTCTCCAGGTGCCCTTTAACTTGAAAATGCACAAAATAAACAAAGGACCATAATTCTGTCAAAATGATCGAATCTCAAAACCTGGATATGTGTGGGGGTTCTTGGTAACAACAAGTCTGTGAAAGTTTCGTCAAAATCCCATGAAAAATGTAGGAGTAATATCCTAAAAGAAATGTTCAAATGTTTTTAAAAACCATGACCCTGTGACCTTTGACCTACTGACCTGAAAATGCCCAGGTCCTGTAGAGATTGTCATTCGTTCTCAATTCAAAGAGATTTTAGATAAAGTGTAATTAACTACTTGAGGGTTAAAGAAATTTAATTTTAGTAAAACTCCTAGATAACTTAAGTCTGGTACAACCTAAATTGGTGTGCTGTCCAGATTAAGACATAGTTCTGGGTGCATACCATGTTGCTTGTAGAAATGTATTGAAACTGTGAAACCATTTTGATCCGACATAGTTTGTTGGAGCCATCTATTCATGTTTCGAGATTCAAAACATCAAAAGATTCAAGGAAAACCATCTTCATACAGGGAACAGGCTACTCCTGGATTTAAAACTTTAACTATATACACTATTAATTTTGAAGCTAAATGGGGTAACCCACAGGATACAACCCTGCAGCACACCTATTTATTGTGTGTGTGGATCTGAAAGAACGTTTCCCATTCGGACACAGAAGAAAAAGTTCATTTAAAAAAGCCGTAATAAAAGTGGAAGGCGGCCTCTGAGACCAAAACCATGAATATCATTTAATATGCCATATTTCCAGCCTCTGAATAATCTTAGTTTATAAAAACCTCTCTCAGAAAAGTCTCAAAGTGCACAAGGTTGTCAGCTGTACCACATTGGTGATGGAAACCACTGTGTACATTGACAGGTTGTTAGATTCAAAGAACCAAACAGGTCCATTGTTTACCCTTCTTTCCAGTGCTTTTCAGATAAACTATTTCTGGTAAAGCTATTGAGTGATGATCATAATGAAGCCCGGCTTAGAAATAGGTAATAGCAATGCTAGGAAGAAAAGAGTTCATCAAAATTCCATACATTATTAAACGTATTATGTAAACAAGAAAGCTGCGTTCAATAAACGCGTATGCCCCCGGTGGCATGCTTGTGCAGCAACAGCCCATTTGAACAATGTCAAGGTCAAAGTCAGTGTTTGATAATTATGGGTGGATTGAGAATGGTCATAAGCAACAACTGTTGAAGTATCAAAGCATTCTAGCAGGTGGTATTGGTGCTAGACGAAACTGTAAAATCTACTTAACCAGCTGGTACAGAATCATTCTAAGTCCAAATTAAGTCAAGGTCAAAGTGGGATTTCTTGATACGGGTGTGTTGAGAATGATCATAAGCAACAACTGTTGAAGTATGAAAGTGTTCTAGCAAGCGGTATTGGTGCTAGACAAAACGGTAAAATCTACTTAACCTGGTACAGAATCATTCTAAGTCCAAATTAAGTCACGGTCAAGGTCAAAGTGGGATTTCTTGATACGGGCAGATTGAGAATGATCATACACAAAAACTGTGTAAGTATCAAAGCGTTCTAGCAAGCGGTATTGGTGCTAGACGAAATTGTAAAATCTACTTAACCTCGTACCGACGGATGGACGAACGGACGGACGGACAGGGCAATCACTATATGCCCCGACATCAAAGATGCTGGGGGTTTAAAATGAGAAAGAGCATGACTGGGTGTGTGTTTCAGAAATTCGTAATGAACTTGTCTGGACCAGAAGAGTTAATTGTACTTCTCTTGGTTTTGGAAGAGGAATTAACTTGTTCTTCTATTTTCCCTGGTCTTGTGTGCCTGGTACTTATGATCTAAATCTATGTAGCCTAACATTGCTAAGGGATTTTTACATGGAAAGTTGGAGATGATACTTGTGGATCCAAACAGCAGAGGCGAATTTGAAAAAAGAACTCATTTGGGAGCTGACTATTACTTGTGAAAAATTAGACAATAGTGAGGATGTTTTTGACATATTTGTTACTTCGCTGCCTATATAGACAGCAGAAAGTTCAATCCCTCCGACGTCCACAAACTCTAAAAGCCATGACAAACTGCAAATGTATGGTCAAATGATGACTTTTAGACAGCTAACTAAACCCCCAAGAAAGCCCTTATGAAATTTAATCTGAGACCAACTGATGAAAATCTTAACTCCTTTCATATTTCAAGAGCAAAAGCTCTAAACAAACATTTTTAAAAACACGAAAAACTAGGTAGATATATAGTTTGTCTCAGAACTAAATAATCGAACCAGGATTAAAAGACGTGGGATAAGATCCATAAATAGATGGGAAAGGCTCATCCCTAATAAATCATTTGTCTGTTGACAACAATAATACAGACTAACCTCAAGTAGAGGCACTAGCAACAATGACTGCATTTCATTAGTCTCCCTCTGAGAATCATTCAGAAAATATTAAATTGAAGAGAAGGAACTTGTTGCTGAATGGAGATAGATCTTTGCATTGGCATCATTCATTCATTATTGTCTGATCAATTGTAAAATTCTGTTTTATGGCATATCAACACAAAATTAGCAGCCATATCGGATTTACATCATGCATAATCAACATTGAAATTCAATAGTTGTCAATATTCATCAATATAAAAGGTTATAAGTGTCTACTAGGGCATAATTCTGAAGTTGAATAATTATAGCAATTTCAAGTTTTTACACAGTTTATGCCCAAAATTACATTGTGTGCTTTATATGTCTCAACATTGACTTTTAAAAAGAAATTCATCGTAAGTAAGATAAAAGTATTCTTTATCATTCTTACATTTGTAATTAAAATGATAGATATATAAGGAGTCAGTCAAATTTAGATTTAAACAGCAAAAACAACATTTTCGTGGCCATTTTGGATTATGGTGGTCATTTTGGATTGAACTCGAGAAAAAAAAAATTTAAAATCAGGTCTTTTATCAATATACATCATCGTGGATAACTAAAACTCATTTGGTCAAACAGTTTTTGAATTATACATTGATTCCAGTAATACCTAGTTTTATTTTTCAGGAACAAAGCTCTAAGTTTTAACAAAACAGTGACGCCTCTCATTCGCCTTGAAAAATTATATAATAAGTACCACTTGATGTATAAGTATACATTGCAGACTTTAAAGTTCTGATAAAAGTTGGAGATAATTTGCAGAATTCTGTTTATTTTGAAAGCATGTGAAATAGTTTGGCGATTTAAACTGTAAAACTAACAAGTAAGATAATTAATACTGATACACACTGAAGTTAATCCATAATCTGTCCAGGTAATAAGATTTACTACATACTGGAAATAGTTTCATAATGGCACAGGGTCAGAAGTCAGAAATTCTAATCATAATGATGATAATACCCTTGTTGAGTATTTGTTCATGAATTGTTCATCAAAGTTCATTAAATGTTCATCAATCTAAGTCATCAATAGGTCATGAACCTAAATTTCACAAACTTTTTGTCAACTTCATAAGTTCACAAAATGTTCATGAGCTTATTCATGAATTGTTCATAAAAGGTTCATTAAACAAGAGGGCCATGATGGCCCTATATCGCTCACCAGATAAAAAGACTCTTATCATGAGCCTTTGTCAAATTACAAACATGGTAGATGTCCACCAGTCAATGCTACATACAAAATATGTAAGCTCTAGGCCTTGAGGTTTTTGACAAGAAGATTTGTTTTTGTTTTCCTATATAAGCCTATATACATCAAGTGAACCCTGGGGTGGGGCCAATTTTGACCCTAGGACAATAATTTGAACAAACTTGGTAGAGGTCCACTAGACGATGCTGCACACCAAATAACTAAGCTCTAGGCATTGTAATTTCTGACAAGAAGATTTTTAAATCTTCCTATATAAGTCTATATAAAATCAAGTGACCCAGGGGCGGGTCCAATTTTGACCCTAGAACAACAATTTGAACAAACTTGGTAGAGGTCCATTAGACAATGCTACACATAAAATATCTAAGCTTTAGGCTCTGTGGTTTTGGACAAGAAGTTTTTTAAAGTTTTTCCTATTGGTTGCCATGGTAACCAGAGTTTTTAATGAAATTAATTTTTTTTACAACTTTGGTAGAGCTTCATGTGAGGAACATCCATGTTAAGTTTTGTTGAAATTGGCCAACTGGTTAAGAAGGAGATGTTGTTTAAGAAATTGTTGACACACGCGCGCACACACACATGAAGGACATCATGGGATCACAATAGCTCATCATGAGCACTTTGTGCTCTGGTGAGCTAAAAATCCATGAATAGATCATGAACCTTATGCAAAACATCTTTAGATAAAGACTGCCTAAGGTTCCTGAATTATACAAAGTTCATGAACCAAATGCATAATTTGTAGTTCATAAATAAATAACATGAACTATTGGTGAATAAGCATTTTGTGAACTGTTCATCAAATTGTCAAAAGGGACAGGCCTTTAATCTTTTAAGGATTGTTTTATCTAACACATTTAGACTTTGTTCCTGACAGTACTCTCAGTGCTTTGATTTTTTCAACTTATAGCCCCAAAATATCGCTTTTGCACCATGGGACTCTTGGGGACATCTTTGTTGCTGTTATTCACCACAAACAGAACCAATATATCAAAAATGGCTTATGTACTAATTCATTCCCCCCAAAATTATGATGACTGGCCTAATGTTGTTTGAGTAAAGTAAAAAAACTATGTTATTCACACCTTGGATTGTAAACATGATGAAATTACGTACACCATTACCACATTGAAAAGGCAAACCATTGCAGCTTTCAAGACAATCTTCTTATAGTGAGTAATTTTCGAGGTTTTATGACAAGTAGGTGGTTTGTGTTGATTTACTTTCGAGGAAACAACCCTACCGCGAAACTCACCTACTTAAAATGCGCAAAATAATTTCCTGGTTAACAGTATCTAGTTATGATATCATGTTGTTGCTGTCATGTTTTAACAACTTGTTATGATTTTTAATTAAGACTAGAGCTTCAGAACTGGAGGAATGTATGGCCAGACTATTGGAAAAGGAGAGAGCTCAAGTTGGTAACAACTCAGTTGTTAGAATTGCACATGGCGTTAAAGGAAGCTAAGAAATCTAGGGTTGTGCAGGAGTTAAGTAAGATTCTTTGTTTTTAGTTTTTACATTGTATAGCCCCACAAACAAAGTTTGTCATTGGGTATATTGGAGTCACTCTGTCGGTCAGGCTGTCAATCTGTTCGTCCGTCTATGGAGAAAACTTTTTCCACATTCCTTAAGCAATAGTAATGAAATTTGAAATATATCATCATGCACAGCAGGGAAGATATGGGAGACCATTTTCAGGCCCAGTGAATGACACATTCCAGAGTAATGTGACCTTAAACATAGCCATTTAGTGTACAATAGCACTCTCATCAATATGAAATGTGGATGCACAAGCCACAATTTCCATGATCAGTGATTCCACTCATTCCAGAGTTAAGTGCCCTTGAACTTAGCCATGTAAAAAATAGATGGTAGGGTATTAGTCACTTTTGTGACAAAGCTCCAGTTTTTTTCAAATAACAAACACAACAGAAATTGAGCCATTTGTCTGATAATAATGTGAAATAGTTGGTTCAAATTGAACTTCAGCAAAATATGGCAATAAGTAAGAATATTTTACAGTAACCAAACCCAATTCTGATTACTTCTTGTAAATAACAATATTAGATATTTTGTATTTGTTTAAAACAGGTGAATGGATGACACAAATGAATGGTCAGCCGAAAGCTGGTGTCACACCAAAAGAGATGGCTGAAAGTAATGGTTTTAGTTCAATTAAGCATTTGTTTTTATTAGACGAAAAAATCGATTAAATCTTATGATTTAGAATCACTGATATTGTTTTACAGCTCCATATCTCCTCTTCCTTAGGAATCATTTATTAAGGGCTTGTTTGTGTGCTCATTTCAGTATTGTGTTAATTATTTGTCATTCCACTCTTTTAACAGGGGTGTCAATAGAGCCTGAAAATCATATGCAGCTGACTATTTTTGCAAAACAATCAGGTTAACACCATTTTCAACATTATTTTAGTTGAATCATGGCAAACAGTTATCCTAACCAGCTTCCCTGGACTTATTAAGGCCTGCACATGTGGAGTATTTCTAATTAGTGTGATATATGTTGTAATTAGTGAAATGGCTATTTTTCATCTTCATAAATTGTTCAAAGTTGTTATCTGTATTGAGTCTACAGTTATTTTATCAAAATGTAGCCTGTAGACCAATTTTGTCTCCTCAAAAACTATAATACCTAAACATACAAGAACTTGACATAAACATATTCATATTCCATTAATATTTATGTCAAGATGCTCCAGGGAAATAGGTTTTTCCCCCATAATTTTATATACCATGGCTGATCATGTTCACTATTTCTATGATAATCCAGTTTTGTACATTGTTATATCTATATGATTATGGTCTAATAAATTCAGTCCAGTCAAATTGAAAAACAAACTATTTGTTATCATTCATGTTTCATTGACAAAAAATACATTCTAGGATTTATATTTTTGTCATGCTTATGTTAACTGTGTCTGGTCTGTGATCAATTACATTTTGTCTGTATTTACATGTTCTCTCTTTTTACCTATCTTCTTTAACCTTTCAGTTTTTTGTAAGCTTGTAAACTTAAATGAATTGCAAGCTTGCAACAAGGTTCCAATACTAAGCTTACTGCAAGCTTGCAACAAGGTTCCAATACTTAAAAGCTTGTGCAATCTTGCAACAGGGTTCCAATACTAAGCTTACTGCAAGCTTGCAACAAGGTTCCAATACTGAGCTTACTGCAAGCTTGCAACAAGGTTTCAATACTAAGCTTAGTGCAAGCTTGCAACAAGGTTCCAATACTAAGCTTACTGCAAGCTTGCAACAAGGTTCCAATACTGAGCTTACTGCAAGCTTGCAACAAGGTTCCAATACTGAGCTTACTGCAAGCTTGCAACAAGGTTTCAATACTAAGCTTAGTGCAAGCTTGCAACAAGGTTCCAATACTGAGCTTACTGCAAGCTTGCAACAAGGTTCCAATACTGAGCTTACTGCAAGCTTGCAACAAGGTTTCAATACTAAGCTTACTGCAAGCTTGCAACAAGGTTCCAGTACTAAGCTTGCGCAAGCTTGCATGATGTAAGCTTGCGCAAGCTTGCAGCCTGAAATCAATTCCAAGCTTGTAGAAGCTTACAGCTGCAAGCTTGCCGCGAGGTTCCAATTTTGAGCTTGCATTTGCAAGCTAGCTATAAGCTTGCAACAAGCATATAAAAAAGCTTGCAATTTTGGTTTGGGCTTAACCAGTACTAACCACATTCTATCTGCAAGCTACCGCCAAGCTATCCACATAATGTCATTATTCAGAGGTGGTAGACAATTTAACATAGGATGTAATATCTTCAGTCAAATTTGTCATGGACAGTGTGTGCCCTAGCCAGGGGTTCTAACTCACAATCTCTTGATCAGTAGACCAACACTAATCCATGAGCTAATTGGGCAGGCTCTAATGACATGTCATGACTGTGTATATATGTAAATAGTGTTCAATTCAGAAGATGTAGCATTAGTGTGGCCTTGTCAGTGACCACAAACAGTTCAAATGTCCTGCAGCAAAATTTAAATGTGGTGTGCATAAAAAGAAAAAAGTTTCTTCAAAAACGTAGGAACAGTATAGTATTTAGATTTATTTATTAATGAAGAATTGTACGTTGAAAATAAATAATAAAACATTTTAACAAGAAAAACTCATACCAGGCTTTTGGCCTGGAAATTGAAACTTAGGCCTAAATTAAAAATATGTTTGTTTGCCCTTTACCGACCCTGTAATTTTAGAAGAGGGTCGGTAGGTAGGAAAAATATTCTGAATTTGATCTTTACCTAGCATGAAATTACTATTTTATCTAGAAGCATTCTACAGTCATTTTAGGTATTCTGCTACCATACAACCATTTATTATGTGCTTTAGCCTTTAATCAATCATAACATGTACTCAGTGCCATGACACATGTGATTGTTTTCCTTCATTAATTTAAATGTTAAGCACTGAGTACATGTATATTTTCCTAAATATAAAAAAAGTTCTCCCAGATTTTGCAATAAAATGTTTCGAGTCGGCATGATTTTTTTGGGTCGGTCGGTAAAGGGCAAACAAACTTAATTTTAATTTAAGCCTTATATATATACTACAAAACATTTGTTTTTATTATAACCAAGGAATAATTGGCTGATAGTGCAAAGCTTGGATGGAAGGTTTGTTTGTTTGTTTGTTTATATCGAGTTTTATGCTCCTATCAATCAGTGAAAGGTTACTGTAATTTGAAGTCAGCGACCTTAAGCACTTGACCACAGAGGCAAGTGGATGGAAGGTTGTTGCTGAATACAGAGCTAATCCTATAGCATCCAACAATGAAGATGAGAGGCGATTAATTAAAGCAGAAGCTAGAGGTAACAAGAAGGTCGAAGCCGAGAAAGCAAAGAATCTTAAACAAGGAGTTGGCCATACAAGAGACCATCAAATAGATCAGACATCACTGTGTTGAGATATGACCACAACAATAATGTATCAAGAAGTAGACAGGGTCTATGCACAGGACCTTATAACACTGATAAGCCAAAATACACAATCCAAGTCTCATTCATAGACCGGTATATAATGTAAAAAAATATATATATACAGCGGTGTATTAATGAGGCTCGTACTATGTTTTTTGGCCTATTGGACAGGTGTGATATGGATAAGATTTCAAGGTCCAGTGGTCTATGTTTCATGTGTGGAAACCCAGGGAATTAGAAACGGGAATGTCCACAACTGAAGAAATCAAACAATAGATAAGTACTGATTATACTTATTCAAGCTTGAATATAGCCGAGTATGGGCAAGTAAATAATAAGAAAATTGTATAAGCTCTGAAGAGAGCCAGAAAGACAGCAATAATGAAAGCTGCAACAAGGCAAAGGTAAGCTGTATGTCCGATTAGTTGCCTTTGGAACCTTTGAAATGCAATGTTGAAGCATGGAAACAAATTAACATTGATAACTATAGCTTAGAAGAAATAGAAAATGATTATAAGTTACTTATGGTATATTTCCGTGAATATGCAGAGTTTATATGTGACTGCAAGAAACAATGAAGATTTTGTAAAGAAAGAGATAAATAAATTGTTGTCAAAAGGTGTTGTGTTTGAAGTATCAGAAAGAACAGCAGTAGTCAATTCTTTGACAGTAGCTTATAAAAGAGTAGAGAAACCAAGAATGGTTTTGGATTGTAGGCATTCAATCCAAACTTACACTTATTCCAAATAAAACTGAGGACATTAATACTGCAAGCAAGGCAATCCTTAAAAAATATATTGTTTGCCATAACACTACTTACTCATTAAAAAAAGGCCAGAACCCAACTTTTTTGGCTTCTCAGGATTTTTTTCCATTTTGAGTCAGGATACAGCAAACAAACATTTTTATAAGGATGGCCAAAATGTTTGACAAATTCAGTTTCTTTTTTGTATTTCATTTATCAAAGAGTGCTTATCACCATATTGATACAAGCAAATATAATAGAACATATCAAGGGTTCAATGCAACAGTGTCGTAACTCATATTGAAATAAGAACAAGTTACGACAGAGTTGTGCTGAGCCCTCCGATATCTAGGGTTTTCATGGCCAACAGAGAACAGACACAAACATTTTGTATTCAATGTTTTACCTTTTGGACTAGCGACAGCAGGTCATATTTTTACCAAAATTGTTAGATAAGTGATAAAGCATTGGCATTCATTAGTTCATAAAGTGGTAACAATCCTTGACAACAGTATTGGGGGGTTAGCTCAGAGATCAAAAGAGCTTTCATACAAGCTCGATGTAAGAATAGTTCTATCAAACTTGGGTATTCTGACTGAAGAAGATAAATGTCACTGGATGCCGGTTAACACAAAGCGAATTGGATAGGTCATACATTAGATTTTCAAACAAATAAACTGTTTATCATAAGCGAGAGGATAGACAGCATGCTCAAGAGGATAGACAGCATGCTCAAGAGGATAGACAGCATGCTCGACTATTCTCAGTGATTGATAATAAACAAACTTATTTAAAGAGCTGTCTGTACAACAGTGTGACAAAAAAATATTATCATATCATTCCATATTTGTGCACTAATGTAAAAGAAAGTGGTATTTATAATTTTATGGCTAGAGTTATCTAACTTGTCTGTCTGATACCCCTGGACACTTAAATAATATTTCAAGACAATCCCTTAAAGTCCCATAATCATATAAATTTATTGGTCGTAATAGTTTCTGTTTGCTCTATAACAGAGGAATCTGCATGTGTGCTTTCCTAAGTTTACAAAAGCAAAAATTCACAGAGAAATGAGTGTTTTTAGAAGAAAAAGGACTTCTTTTGTCGGTAATATTTATCTTGAGATAATATCAGCTATTGTTTGTTTTTTGCATATATTTTTATAGCACAAAGCTAATGGGGCTTTAAGTGGTTACTGAGTTATGTGCATGATAAGAACTTGCATGCATAACTTCCATCATATGCACCTTGATGCTGACACCAATGCCAATGCAATGGCTATCAGGCAAAAGCTTAATAGTCAGGCTAAAAAGGCAGAAATGTTGATTTTATAATATAGTCCAGTCAAATTAACAGATGGGGTAGGACTAAATGGTACAGAATTTATTTTGTTATAAAACGATCATGTATATGATAACATACATAAAAAATAAAATAGGCCAAAATCTGACCAGTTTTAACAAAATAAATAAGCTTTTCATTTTCGGATAATTTCAATATCCGAAAACCGGTACAGTTGCGTATAAAATCCGTATTGCCTCGTACTTTAGTGCGTCGTTTTCATTAATTGACGTCAAATAAATAAGCCACTATCGTCTTAATGTTCTTAGGAGTTGATATACTAAGTAATAACTCTATATAGCTGAATATCTACCTATATTAATGCATGATTTTGATAGTCGGTTATCAATGAAGAGTCCTAACCTAATGTATACTTGACCAGGCTTACGTTAATGTATTGTTGATCGCGACCGAAGGCTTTTGGAACCTGCTTTTTTGTACTGAACGTTTCAAAAGAGGAATCTTTGGACTAGTATCCCACTTTCTATCGAACGAGACCACGCTTTCTGCGGCAAAACCGTACATGGGGTGAATATGTATATTGTAGCATGGACTCCCGACTTTTTATTTGTCTAGAAAAACAAAGAATGAACATATGTTTTCTTCCTATTTTTGTTCATGTTTATCAAATGTGTGAACAATGAAGAGTGACTTCTTGCAGAAAAAATGACCTTTTATGATAATACAAATAGAAATAAATGTAGCAAACTTCCAAAAATGTAAACTTTATGAGAAAGTAATGATAATGACTGGCTTTTCGATAATCACTGAGATTGGGATCTATCAAACATATGACAGCTTAACAATTCGCATTTTGCGCAAGTGGGTAACTAATTTCAAAACTAGACATCTGATGAATGAATAAAGAATAAACAATCAAAATATATCAACTTACTATTAAAATAGTTATTACTAGTTTTCATAGCAATGTTAGCAAACAATTGATGATTGGTCCATCACTGTTCAGGGTTGTTTCGTGCATGCAGGTGACTAACATGCTGCAGATGCTTTGTAATTTTCGATTTAGCCTGAATATTTTCACCGAATATTACTCAAACTTATAACCAGGATAAAATCAGATTTCTGAGCGAATGTCTCATCTATTTTGGAAGACCAACTGAGTCCAAGTATGTATGACATTTCAATTTTTAGAATAGTTAAATATATCATGGATAGTAAAGAAAATAAAATGTTATGTATTGAAGAAAAATTATGATAAACTCTTCCTGAGCCGACGAATATGTTCTTATATACTTTAAAATTTATACTTTCGTTATTTTTTTTAAATTGACATTGTTATCCGAAAACATTGTCTTTCTGCATCTATTAATGTCATGATATTCTAGGCTGAAAGTGGACATGTAATACTTGTACTGCAAAATTAAAGAGACCTTCTACACAAATATTTAGCTGATATGCCAAAATAAAATCTGACATTACAGTAACAGTTGATCAACAATACCAATAATTTGTTGCGGCCGATGACAAACATACATTCAAACGCGATTGTTACGCGGTCAGTGCAGTACTTTTTCACGTGAGTTGAAAAATGGTTCACTTCATACGATTGCATTATTATTATATATCTACAAGTATTCTCTGAGGTCAAACAGAACAAGTTGTTTCGTTAATTTTACTGACCAATCATCCAATTAAGACTCTTCTTTCCATGAAATAACACATATCAAATTTTACATCGATGTGTTTATAAATGAAATAAGCTGAAATTAAGATTAGAGCTGTTAAGACACCTATAAGTAAATAGGAATGTATTAGGATAATGATATTTTTTACAGCAAGAACAAAATTAATCTTTTCACAATAGCGTACAACAAATTTAAGTACAACTGCACAGTTGAGTTAATTGCTATTTAGAGTCGACCAGCAGCCCCTGGCAATCTCCATGATCTGAAGTAGGCCCTTGTGCAGGAATGGGGGAATATTCCCAAATTGGTAATCCGACCCTATGCGCTGTCGATGAGAGAGAGGAGGCCAGTTCGATTGGTCAAATGGAAGAGCTATCGGAAGAGAAAGAGAGCTCTTCCGAACTGTTCGATTAATCGTCTTCTAATTTTAGAAGCTCTTCTATCTATTCCGCTCGATGGGTAGAAGAGGTGGACGAGATATTATTCACATGACCATACAGCATGACCAAACAAACAATACCGTTTGAAATTGCCTTTTCTTAAAAACCCTATTGTTTCAACTCGCAATAAAAAAGATAGTTTTAATATATACATTGTTTACAATGTCAGCGTGTTCAATAGTTAATCCATACGATTCAAAGATTATTGATATGCAGACATTTCGGCCGCGATTGCGTTCTAAGCTCTTTCAGCTGGCGTATTCTCTTCTTACGAGAGTTCAATTGAACCGGCCTTAGATATTCATGTTGTGAGAGCCATTTGAGGACATACATTATGAACTACATGTACTAATTATTACTCGGACGAACAATATGTTCCGCTAAATTAACTGACCTTACAGATTATTAGAATTTTGCGTCATAAGCCATTTTGTGAATCGGGATTTTACAGTTATATTTTTGATTTGTAAAGTTTTATATCTGTATGTTTATCATGTGAGACCACATTATGATGAAGTATGACTACAGTGTTCAGTTGTTTAAACAAAACACGTTAAGGCCACACCAATTTAATTACAGTACTTGTTCATCCGATTTGTCGCTCCTATTATTATTATCAAAATTAGAAAAATAATATTATTATTTTTTAATTTTTGCTTCCTATTATCGCTTGCTCATTCCCACAATGGTTTTCTCTAGATAAGTGCTGGTCTTAATGTACCCACATTTGTCTCGGCTGATAAAAATTCTGACTTCTTTCGTTGCGGGTGATTCAACAATTTTCATCAGAAAACAATTGAATAAGGACATTAAAAGCGTTTTTACTGGTAAACGGTAACAGTTATTGAAATAAATGAACACAGACTTTCCCATTCGCATTCCCACTTTCTTGTTTGAAAGAAGGAATTAAAGATGATATTTTTCAAAAATATTTCGCTCGCTCGCTAAAATCGGAAAAGTGAATAGTATTAAAAAAAATATTTCGCTCGCTCACTCGCTTGCTTTCGTCAGAAAAAAAACCGATGAACAAGTTATTAAATTGGCGTGGCCTAATAAATGATCATAGTAGGTGGCATTTTATTAGTGTCGGGTTAGAAATGCCTACAAGTGCATTAAATTGATACATGTACGTATTTTACAAAGCTTTGCCAGATTTTCATAGGAAACTCAATATAAAATAATAGAGAATGATCAGGGATGCAGTCAGTCTGGACTGAAGGAGTGTGAATTTTCGGACTTCATGGTATAGAATCAATGGGCCGTGGTTGTGATCCAGTAGTTAAGAGTGCTGGACTTGTTGATTTCCTTATGTGGAGAAATTGTCAGCTCCATGTAGGATGGTAATTAAGCAAGTACTTGTTAGAATTCAGTCTGGGAAAACTGGTTTGTAGAACTGGCCGTCGTTGAATATCGTTGAAAACAGCGTTAAACGCATCGAAACAAAGACCCACCATGCATGATGGATGCAAATCAAATACCTTAGTTAGACCATATCATGATGGAGACCAGGAGCGTAGCGAATTTTGACTCTGGGGTAAAATTGTTGGATTTAGATTGAGGGATATTAGACATGGCGTCAAATAACAAAGCTATAGGCCTTTTCGCTTTGGAGAGGAATTTAGGATTTTTAAACTATTTTTAGTTGTCATGGCAACCATACTTTAAAAAATATAACTAATTTTTCAGGAATCTGAAAGAGATCTACTTTCTTACGTGTTATTTGATCACACTTTCACGAGATAAGTCTAATTTCTATGTTACCATAAGTGGGTGGGGTAATTTAACATCTAAATTTGACTTCAAACACTACTAATGCTTAAACATCTTTTATTTTTTGTATTTTTGTATTATGTAGGGCTGATATTATTCATGTTTTGTAAAATTTAATAGATATTTATAATTTATCTGGTGTATTTGTCAAAGTTATCGCATCAGTTAACATGCTATTGACGTATTATTTGATAAATGATGGCCTATACTTAAAACAAATTTCTGGAAAAACGGCCGATCCGATTTTGTCCTATTTTTATCCTGATATTGTAGAAAGTCTAAGCTTTCAAATGAGCCATATTTCATTTCTGTACCATTTTGTCCTGGGTTCGACCAAAATTTGTCATAACTTGACTAGACTAATATTATAACTCAGATGCAAGTGCCATTGGCTACAGCGGCTAGGTTAAACCAAATTGTTTCACACAGTTTCAGTTCCAACAGAGACAAACATTCAAAAGATGATTTTAAGGGTTATTAGGCAAACATGACAATATGTGGTATGATAATCTCTGAAGGTAGGTCAGTTTACACGCCCCCCCCCCCCCCCTCAGAAGTTGGTGAGGTTTAGTCGGAAATTAGTTCATAGTTCACACCTCAGGAAGTAGGTGAAGTAAGGTCATGGATTACGTCTCTGGAAACGGGTGAGGAAAGATTAGTATTCATCCAAGCCTGAAAGGGTTGGAACACTGAGTCAGATACAAGACGTAAGAAACAAATTTTGTTCAGATGCATTTACTGAAACAACAAGGGTTGTTGAAGTAGGTATGTGTAATGAAAAAATATCATTGATAAACATGTCAGAATTAATAGCTACTTGGAGGGATGACGAGGCAAGAAAAAGCTCAACTTAGCAAGATTTAGAGGCTGTGTACAGTATATTGATGTCTAGTCAAAATGTATTCGAAAATTCTCCACAGATGATAAACATTACTAATATTGTTAGATTAGGTAGCAATAACAACAGATATCATGAAATCAGTTTGAAAATACAGTACAACCTCTCCAGTCAGTGGCCCTCTTTTGAGTAACAACCTCCCTTCAACAACAGCATGATTTTGCCCACAGCATGATTTAAGTACTAGTTTAACTTCTCTAGAGCAACAACATCTCAACAACATAATGTTCCCAAAGAGTGTTGCTTTGGAAATGTTGCACTGTATATGAATTTTACGAAAAACAAAATTTTGATTGTTAATTGGGTTCCATGAAAAATCAATATAAGACCAGATCATTTGAAGTAAATGTTCATATTGAAATGTTTGGAGTCCACACAGTGTCACAGATTTGCCAGACATTATAAGGCTGAATGTGTGAGATTCAATTGTAGATGGTTGGTTGAAGGGACAGAAGCTATCAATTGTTTTGATTAAAATTTGTGTGGTGCGTTTAACTGGTTGGTTCCACTGCCAAAACTTGCAGCAAAATGCATTGCTGGAATGATACATGATAAAAGTCTAAGTACACTGATTATACCACAATGGACTTCAACTCCAAATTGGCCTAAGGTAGTGGAAGATGATGACACATTTAAAATTTTATGAGTGATTGTAAATTATTACTTATATCAGGGGTGGTAAATTCGGCTAAAGACAATAATTGCATCTTTGGTGAAGAACCATTCACTTTTCGAAAATTGAATGAAATATGACACACAATGCTGATAATAGCCTTAAAACAAGACAAACAAGAGTGCAAAATTGTCACAAAATACACCCATCAAAAGGTTAGGGGTACTATAAGTGGAATATTACATATTTTTTTAGAGAATAAGCAACATTTGTCAAAAATGCAGATTATCAATGAACATATCACCAAGTAATAGAAATAGAATAATCTTGACGCTGTCATTTTCAAATTTCTAGTATGGTCATGTGAGCAACCAAGTGTTTGTTATTTGTACATAGATAGTTAAGACTATGTTTACTTCATTGTTATTGTTGCATGCTAGTAACACTGTAAATAACATAGACATCAATGACAATAATGTCTTGTCTCTGGTCATACCAGTGATTCCATCCATGCTACAATTGAAACAGCAAAAATGTTCATCTGTGTACAATGCAACCTCCCTACAACAGCCATCAGTTGGTAAGGACAAAAATGGCTGATGTAAAGAGGTGACTGTTGTTGAGAGAGTGAAAATAAAGTAAAACGTCAATCTGTGTTGCTAGTATACTGGCTGTAACAGGAAGGTGGCTGTAGTTCGGAGGTGACCATATAATAATTATTATACTCAGTCAGTGGGATACTATAGTGAGGCTCACCAGAAGGAAAATGCATGCATACACTGTTGTGCCATTAAAGCATTTTGACTTTGTGGATATCAAACCCTTGCCTAAGTTAATATTGCCATAATGTTCTTTGGATTCAATGGTGGACATTTGGTGGACACAAGTTAAATGGCAACAGTACAGAAAGATAGATCCACAAAATATCTTCTTCAAGAATGAGATTGATGAAAATGATTTCATCATGTAAAACTTAGCCATATAAAGAAAGGAATGTCTATTACTACAAAACTGCCTGATTATTATCTACTTAGCAACCAATACCTCCAACAAAGAAATGAGAATCGCTTTCCCAATGTGAAAATGGTACTGTTTTATCTTAATACAATAATGATATGAATCATGACAATTCAAGACTTTCTACATAATAGAAATAACTGCTTAATAAGAACAAAGTTTTGTCAAAAATTGTAGACAATGAAGCTCAGACAAATTAACTATACCTAAGTTTTTTTAGTCATTTGACATATCTTAAGTTAAAATAAGGGTACTAAAACGCTCACTTAATGAGGTGTTAGTGAAACACCAATGCCCCCTGGAGGGCATATGGTAGTTGACCTTTGACCTATTGATAGACCTTATCAACAGGGGTCATCTATCTATATTTGACCAACCTTCAAACCAAGTGAAGACCTAAGAGGCCAAAACAGTCGAATTGGCCGGACAAGGTTTGATTACCTGAACAAGCAAAAAAGACAGACATGAGCAATCCAGCAATATATACCTCTATTTCTTTGAAATGGGGGTATAACTAGAACTTTAAAAAAGAAACCTACAATTACAAAACTATGACAAAAATATAAATATGAATCATGTCAATTCAAGACATTTTACCTAGTAGAAATAACTGCTCAGATAAGAACAAAGTTGTGTCAAAATACTCGTAGAGAATGAAGCTCAGAAAAATCAACTACTTAAGTTTTTTAAGTTATTTGTTGAATCTTAAGTTAAAATAAGGGTACTAAAATGCTCACTTAATGTGGTGTTTGTGAATCACCAATGCCCCTGAAGGGCATATGGATAGTTGACCTTTGACCTATTGATAGACCTTATCAACAGGGGTCATCTACCTATATTTGACCAACCTTCAAACCAAGTGAAGACCTAAGAGGCCAAAACAGTCGAATTGGCCAGACAAGGTTTGATTACCTGAACGAGCAAAAAAGACAGACATGAGCAATCCAGCAATATATACCCACATTTCTTTGAAATGGGGCATAACTAGAACCCTACAATTACAAAAATATGACAAAAATATGAATACAAATAATGTCAAGTCAAGGCATTTAATTAATAGAGATAATTACTGGGATAAGAATAAAGTTTTGTAGAAATATTTAGGCAGTTGATTTTTCCTTAGCTTTATAAAATCTACAATTTAAGTTTAAATAAGGGTGCTAAAATGCTATCTCAATGAGGTGTTTATTTCACCATCAAAATGCAAGAATATATTTCGCAGGGAATATGATTACAATGTCTTTATTTCATGCCCCAAAATGGGATGAATGCTTGACAGGTGTAACAAAGAGCCATCAGATAACTCAAATAAATTAACTTATTAAATATGATCAAAGAATATACCAGGATTACATTATGAGACTCATAGTAATAATATACAATAACAGAGAAGAGAAATCTATTGACAAACACAGAGCTATATCATGTGGCAACATCTGATGTACAGGATGTATGACAATTGTACCTGACTCTACAGTGAGTCAAGTATATAACAAGTGCTGTCACCTGCTAGCATTGGCACAAACGTGAGGACCAGGGAGGTTCCTGTGAAATTGGAATATGCTGACTCACATACAGTAAATCATTACCAATCAGTGTCACTCCCATTACTTTTTACTGAAGATAGCTGTACTGGTAAGAGTAGGAATTTGTTTATTGCATTGTTATTGTTCAATGCTATTAACACTGTGAATAACACAGACATTATTGACTATAATGCATTGACTCTGGTTATACCAGTGATTCCATCTATGCTACAATTGTCACAGCAAATATGTTCATCTGTGCACTGTGCAACCTCCCTACAACAGCTATCAATGGGAAGGACAAAAATGGTTGTTGTAAGGAGGTGACTGTTGCTGAGAGGTGAAAATAGAGTAAAACTTCAATCTGGGTTGCTAGTATACTAGCTGTAACAGGAAGGTGGCAGTAGTAAGGAGGTGACTATTCAAGGAGGTTACACTGTATACATCCAGTCAGTGCAACACCATAGTGAGACCACCAGAAGGAAAAATGCCATACACAGTGTTATGCCATTGAAGCATTTTGACTTTGTGGATTTCAAACACTTGACTAAGTTAATGATGTCACAATATTGTTTTGATACAAAGAAGTAAAACATTGGGTGGACACAAGTTTAATGGCAACAGTACAGAAAGACAGATCCACAAAACATCTACTTCAAGTATGAGTTTGACAAAAAACGATTTTCATGACAAGCAGGCATGTAAAGAAAGGAATGTCCATCACTTCAAAATGACTTAATCATTATCGTGCTCTAAGCTAGAAATACCTCAAACAAAGAAATAGGACTTGCTTTCCCTATGTGAAGATGGTACTATTTTATCCTAATACCATAATTATACAAATCATGTCAATTCAAGACATTCTACATAATATAAATAACTGCTCGGATAAGAATAAAGTTTTGTAACAATACTCGTTAACAATAACTCTCAGAAAAATGAACTATACCTGAGTTTATTAAGTTATTTGATATAGCTTAAGTTAAAATAAGGGTACTAAAACGCTCACTTAATGAGGTGTTAGTGAAACACCAATGCCCCCTGGAGGGCATATGGATAGTTGACCTTTGACCTATTGATAGACCTTATCAACAGGGGTCATCTATCTATATTTGACCAACCTTCAAACCAAGTGAAGACCTAAGAGGCCAAAACAGTCGAATTGGCCAGACAAGGTTTGATTACCTGAACGAGCAAAAAAGACAGACATGAGCAATCCAGCAATATATACCTCTATTTCTTTGAAATGGGGGTATAACTAGAACTTTAAAAAAGAAACCTACAATTACAAAAATATGACAAAAATATAAATATGAATCATGTCAATTCAAGACATTTTACCTAGTAGAAATAACTGCTCAGATAAAAAATAAAGTTGTGTCAAAATACTCGTAGAAAATGAAGCTCAGAAAAATCAACTACCTAAGTTCTTTAAGTTGTTTGTTGAATCTTAAGTTAAAATAAGGGAACTAGAACGCTCACTTAATGTGGTGTTTGTGAATCACCAATGCCCCTGAAGGGCATATGGATAGTTGACCTTTGACCTATTGATAGACCTTATCAACAGGGGTCATCTACCTATATTTGACCAACCTTCAAACCAAGTGAAGACCTAAGAGGCCAAAACAGTCGAATTGGCCAGACAAGGTTTGATTACCTGAACGAGCAAAAAAGACAGACATGAGCAATCCAGCAATATATACCCACATTTCTTTGAAATGGGGCATAACTAGAACCCTACAATTACAAAAATATGACAAAAATATGAATACAAATAATGTCAAGTCAAGGCATTTAATTAATAGAGATAATTACTGGGATAAGAATAAAGTTTTGTAGAAATATTTAGGCAGTTGATTTTTCCTTAGCTTTATAAAATCTACAATTTAAGTTTAAATAAGGGTGCTAAAATGCTATCTCAATGAGGTGTTTATTTCACCATCAAAATGCAAGAATATATTTTGCAGGGAATATGATTACAATGTCTTTATTTCATGCCCCAAAATGGGATGAATGCTTGACAGGTGTAACAAAGAGCCATCAGATAACTCAAATAAATTAACTTATTAAATATGATCAAAGAATATACCAGGATTACATTATGAGACTCATAGTAATAATATACAATAACAGAGAAGAGAAATCTATTGACAAACACAGAGCTATATCATGTGGCAACATTTGATGTACAGGATGTATGACAATTGTACCTGACTCTACAGTGAGTCAAGTATATAACAAGTGCTGTCACCTGCTAGCATTGGCACAAACGTGAGGACCAGGGAGGTTCCTGTGAAATTGGAATATGCTGACTCACATACAGTAAATCATTACCAATCAGTGTCACTCCCATTACTTTTTACTGAAGATTTGTTTCAAACTAAAATCTGGTAGCGTTATAGCATAATTCATTATCAACTGTATTATATTTTTGTTATAGATGATGTCGCAACTGAGTGTATTGAAACGTAAGTTATGACACTGATAATTGTCACTCTAAATCAACAGAACAGCTAGAGTTATATGACAAACAAACATAAATCTAAAACTTATCCATTCATGGAATCAAAATAATTTTTAATTCCCCCAAAAATGTGTCTATCTATTCAAAATCGTCATTTTTAGGATAATTAACAACCAATAGCGTATAAATCTGTTTGATACATACGGTACGTGAACATACTTTACATTGTAAGAACAGAATGTAATCACTCAAAGATATCTGTACTGTCGAACCTTACTGTCATTTCTGCTCTTCAGAAATACAAAAATATATAATATGTAATAAAAAAGTACAATATTTTTCATTTAAATGTTCGAAAGATACATGCATTATCGATACAAATGTTACCACAATATTTAGAAACAGATGTTAGGTATGAATGGCATCACCGATGACGTTACTAGTTCCTAGTAAAGAGACATTTAGGGTGCCATACTTATACAATCAAGCAGGAAATCAATGATTTCAATTTTTGAAAAATAATGTGACATCCGATCCTTCAAAACTGTTTAATTTATCTGTTTTTATTGTAATCTGAAATGAAATATTGTTTTTGCCTGTTCCATAAAATTATCTACAGAATAAAATCATTTGAGATGCAACATGTGGGTACATAACACTATATAACTCAATAACAACAGCAATACATACAGTACCTGTGGTAACGTTTGTATCTCATTAATCTCTGGCATGTATAATCAACTTGCACGAATGTTTCTTTTAATTATTTCGCTGAAATTTCATAAATACTGTGCACTTGTAGGAAAGCTGATGTAAATAGTCCGCAAATAATTTCATTACCATAGATTGATAGCTATGCATATCGTCCGTTTGTATGATTGACAGACTGAGAGGTTACTATTAAAATGTTTTTGGCATAAGGCTCTGTTTGGAAATAATTTTCTACATTTCTTTCAGTCTTAATCTATAGATAATGATAACTAAACAAGTGAATGATAAAAGAATAGTGTTAATAAACATTTTCTGTTCATTTTGTATTGCATGTAAGCATGCATAAACATGACCAATTCAGATTGTTATGGACAAAGGCATTAAAAGGTACCATGATGCGTCTCACAGTCTCTTTTGAAGCTTGGCAAATCATGACTTGAGAAACTTTATGCTGTCCAACATGCCTATAGCCATTTGGGAAGTCGAAGTGGCTCATCTAACTTAGTTTGGAAGAAAAAGGAAATGATTGAAAAGATCTTAACTTAATTTCACGGTACATACGTTACCGCCAATTCATGCACACTGCCTATTTTAGGCATTTTTTATTATCTAGTACTTTTTTCATTCTCCATCAGCATGTTTTTAAACTATACTGGTCATATGTATGAGTCAGCTGTCCAATCGCTCATTTATAAAGTTACACACCTTCCTGGAATATTATGATAATCATGATACTTACGTTACACCACTTAATACATCAAGTTCTGATATTTAATAGTAAAGTTAACATGGTAAGCCAAACTGTTTAATTTTGATGAGTTAATTATGAAGACATAGACTCACTTTCATATCAAACACGTGATTTGAAATGTATTTGAATACATTTTGCCAACATAATAATGTATATACAATGAGAATAAGATATTTTGTGAATTTAGACTTCAGCAGCAGATTCTAGGACAACAAAGCATGTAGTTAGTTCAGTCAATGTTTTCTTATCAACAATGACCATAACTTTCTAAAATACAAAACTGAAGTAATATGCCTTTTAAATGACAAGAATTATTACAAAATGTATGAAGAATTCACAAGGGAATTATGTCTACATATAGCACATACTTACGTTACAGTTTGTTATCAGACTGATATGTTGTAATTGCTGTATGGACCTTGAGTATTTATACCTAATTCTTTTGTATATGGGACGAGACTATATCAAGACTTTATTTTCATGACAAACTAGAGCTGTCACAGAGGTGACTAATACCCCCGCCGCCACATTGACACTAAGAATGTGATAGTTCACTATATGGCTAAGTTCAAGGGGACATAACTCTGCAATGAGTGGATCACTGGGCATGAAAATTGTGTTTTGCACATCTACATTTTATATTGATAATTTATTTCAAGTTTCAATTCAATCCTTTGAAAAATGTGGAAGTAATTCGCTCCACAAACTAAGACTGCCATTCTACACTATATGGCTAAGTTCAAGGGCACATAACTCTGGAATGAGTGAATCGCTGGGAATGAAAATTGTGTCTTGCACATATGTACACTTCATGGTGATAACATATTTCAAGTTTCAATTCCATCCCTTGAAAAATGTTGAAGTAGTTCGCTCCACAAACTAAGAGTGCCATTATACATTATATGGCTAAGTTCAAGGGGACATAACTCTGGAATGAGTGAATCGCTGGGAACGAAAACTGTGTCTAGCACATCTACACTTCATGGTGATGACATATTTCAAGTTTCATAGCAATTACTTAAAGAATATGAAAGTAGTTTGCTCCACAAACTTTAGATATTTTCTGTGGACCGAACGACCGACTGACTGACCGACTGACTGACCGACTGACAGAGTGACTCCAATATACCCCCTCTTAAATGACAGTTACATCTACTGATTCATCCCTGGGGAAACAATAAAACATGAAAATACGGCAACTATTAATTTTGCTAGTTTTAAAAAATACTAAACAATTTTCTTTCCTATTATGCGATGATAGCATTTATCTAATAAAAGGTCTGTACATCAGTGAAAATATGTCTAGTTACATTCTACGACACACTTTTTTACCCCCCACCTACCATTACATATGAGACTGGGTTATTGCTATTTTTAGCAGGTAAAAATAAACAGATTCGTATCAAATTATTAACAAAATGTGGTCTATATTGGGTCACATAAACATACTTTAAAAAATTATAGCTTTATCGTTATATAAAGCCTTATTTGCTCGTTAAGTGTGCTTATTTACAGATCACAAGAGACGCTATTCGTCTGCTCTCGCGAAATCACATAGTCATTTGTCAAATATTCATGATTGTCATTATGATGTGTATTACTCATATCATATAGATGTTATACTCTCCTTAATGGAGGTTTGAAGTCAATATCCTTTATGAAAAAAGCAACCTCATACAAAAAAACATAAACCAATATGCTTTTTGTAATTTGTCTACCTATAACGTTGTTCTTGTTCATGCAATGTCAATGATTGTCTATAATTAATGTGCTGTAAAACATTCCAATGATTTTTTTTTTTTTTAAGCTTAGAGACAAGTAAAGCATATATCCTTCACATACATGTATATTACCTGCATTACATATGAATGAAAAGTCTGTCTGTTAGTGTAAATGTAAAAAATATTTGCAAAGGCACAAACGATATTGGCACACATTTCTTTTGCTTTTTTTTGCTTCGTTTGGAAAAAATCATGTTCCAACAGTACATTCAGTACTTTGATAGGTGAGTATGTAGCAACAAAATATTTTTAATGATCGCCTAATCGGTTCACTCTAATTTGCATTTACATATGTAAAATGGTCTATTTATGACTTTCAAGCAACTATTTTCAATAGAATTTCTGTCATTTTTTATGGTATTTGACAATAGATGTATATATTACCTGCCACCATGTACATTTCTTTTTACTCTAGCTTATATATTTCTAATTTACATTTACTAAGGATAAACAACTCAGTTCTTGAATGCCTATTCATTTGAATGGCATTAATTATCAACTTTTCTAACACAGTACAACCTCTTCAGACCGACCCTATGTAGAACAACAACTTCTCTATAACAACACCTTCAAAATTGCCCTTAGCTGGTATTTACAATAAATTTAACCTCTGTAGAGCAACAACCTCAAAAACAACCGCCTATATTTGCAGCTCCCACAGTGTGTTGCTCTACATAGGTTGTACTGTATATTGATTATTTAATTTTCTTAATGATGGCTTCTTCATCTTCAGCCGATGACATCACTTTGTGCTCTTGTACATGATAAACAACCATAGTTTGATCGTCAAAGTCATTGCAAACTTTCTGCATTCCATAAAATACAGAGCTTCTTTTTTGCATTGAAGCCTCAGACTTGTTAGAACACATTGCCTTAAGATGACTTTTTGCCAATTTGTTGCTCCATTTCTAAATCTGCTGGACTGTTTGTATACAGACTTGAATATACCTGATTTTCACTCAGTAAAGCAAACTGCTGACAAAGAAGATTGTGCATTTCTAGAGCATAGTTACTTAGATCGGGTATTATGTCCTTTAAATATAACCATCAGTATTTTCAGAACAGCCAGTAACCTGTCTGGGTATTTCACCACATCATTCAATTCCATAAATAGAACACCTCAGGGCCCTAGCTGCACTTTAGGGGAAGGGGCCCGGGGCCCTCAGGTAGGGGAATTTTGCGTCATTTTGAGGAAAAAGGGGAATTTCAGGGGATCTTTTTCAACTGCCGTGTAACCCTGCAATAAGCCTTTTAAGCTTAAAATGGCTGTATTTAAATATACAACATACATTAATATACTATTAATCAAAGGTTAATAACTTAATATGAATCATTTGAGCAAAAAAAAAAAAAAACATTTTTTTTTTTAGGGGATTTTTTTTCAAAAATAGGGGAAAAAAGTATATGATTTTATGAGGGGAATGGGGCCGAATTTCGGCCCCAAAAAACGTCAAATGAGGGCCATGCACCTATTTGTAATACAAGGCTTGCATAGTCAGAAAGTGTGTCACAGTTTTCATGCTTTAAGTTATTGTCAAGTTGACATGCATTGAGAATGTTATCTGCAATTGGTTGTACTATTTTCTGTAACCAAAGTAATACAGAGTCACCATCTTTTGGAAATTCAATGTCAGGAACTGTGTGTTACAAGTACTAATGCCTAATTGCTCACATGCAGACTCAATTAAATAAGCTTTCACAAAAGGTATTGCAAGATCTTTACAATGATTGTAATGGTTTTTAACATCATTACAATCAGCATCTATCATTGACAGACAAATCTTTTGTGCAAGGAGAGTACAGGGCTTGGTGTTTGCTGTATTATAAGTTGGTAAAACACAGTAAGAACAGACATTTTCAAATGGAAAAGCTCAAATGTTATAGGTGTTAAATGTTATAGATAATAAAAAAAATGGTGAAATCACTCCATTTCTGAAAATCTTTCTCGGGTTAACTGAGCCCCGTCGATACGAACCTGCATTGTTTCAATGTTTGCACGATTGCAAACAGAAGTAACTAGGTTTTTGAAACTTTCAAGTATCTCGACAACATCTGAATATTTTTGTTCATTTTTAGACATAACAGGAAGTGGGATAACTCTGGTAATTCAGCCAACTTCATTCAGGGGAAGAACTCAGTCATGATTCTGGTAGTAACTAGCTCAGAGATATCCCTTGTCAGTACATGAATATCTTTTTCTTCTAAAAGGAATGCTGACACAGGCAGTGCACACATGTCAAATTGTGTTGTATGGTGGGATAAATGACAAAAACTAGAGTTTTGTACAATCGTCATTGAGCCAAACCAGTGCTCTATAATATGAGCTGCATTTCCCCTAGATTTACGTTCATGGGTTACACCTACATGAAAATTTGTGTCGTCGTCTACAATTCTAAATTCCTTTCAAATAACAATAGAATCAATTAATTCAGTATCAACGTGTCCAGATATTTGATCCATAGTATATAATTTTTACATTCCTATATGGCTTAGAGTGACACCTAATGGTTGAAGTCTGTCATAAACATAAAAGGATCAATGAACTTTGCTGACATTCTGTTGACAACTTTGGATTAAAGTGAACAAAGTTGGTCCAAGTTTATCTGTTGTTCAACATTTTAATAATAAAATGTTTTTAGTGACTCCAGTTTCTGAATTTGTGATTAACTTCAAACATTTTATTCAATGCAGGATTGAAATGCTAAAGAACGAAAATTTAATACTAGTACTTCATTTAATTTCTTCGCAATCTAGGAATCAAAACAAAGCATAATATAATTCCAGCATTTAACAATTCATTTAAATACTAGTTAAAAAGGCAATTATAGACAATAATATATACTAATTAAGCAAAGTATTAATAACACACTATAAATGCTTTAAAAATTGAGCACATGTTCTTTTTCTCATCTACAATCACTTGGACAAAACAATGATATGTAAATATGTTCCATTGTAAATAGCTTACAGCTTACTGTAGTTACAATGTGAAGGAAAAGACCATATGCTAAATAGACATCGGGGTAAGAGATCAAATATGCTATACAGATTTATAACATGGCTGAAAATAACAGAATCCCTTGTGAAAATATTTGTCTGGAAGTAATTATTTTCTTAAGATACTGTTCAGTCCTTCTTAAATTACGTGCAAGAAATAGTAGAATTTAGATTGAAAACCAGAACAAATCGTCATTCATAAGGACAGTTACTTCCAGAATGTACTTTCCATGTTATGCTACGTTCCCGTATCACGATTCACATCACAATTGAAATAACAGTAGACCTGGTCCTATCAGAGCTTATCAGATCTTGAGGTCAGTCGTAGCATTCACGTTCATGTTACTTTTATTTGAATGCTTCAAAAAATATCTACGATTAACACGATCAATTCAATTGGGATCATCATATCAGATTGCAATGGATCATCACAAAACACGACAGATCATATTCCTTTGGACTGTTAAATCGTATCTGAATGTATCAACCTTACCTTGTATCCAAATCTATTATTTCAAAATATATTTCCTGATCAGATATGTAAGACCAAACATGGGATATGAGCAGATAGCACAACAGTGGGAACCTAGCATTAACACTTGATATGAAAACTTACGAAGCAATATAATATTAACAGTGAATAAACTGTATTAAACAGAATAACAAACTGAATACAAAAGAGGAACAGGTGTATAACTGATTAATATTCTTCATTTTGCATCTTCATTTAAATCAAATGCAGTCTTCAAATACGGGTCCTGTATTAATTTAGTAGTGATCTGGTGAAATTATACTAGATCTTTGGGCAAAAATATCAAACAGTAGTTTGCCAAGTTTGCCAAACCATAACAACTGTTTTCTTAGCAGTTATATACTTGTACCTGAAAGGAGGCCCTTTTCTAGTAAAACAATGAGAGTCAGACTTTCTAAGTTCAAAACATTTTGCAATTCATAAATTTTTAAATGTTTTTAAAGGTTATCTTTGCAAAAAATCTAGAAAAAGGCCTGAAACTAACACAAACAAGAGGGCCACATTGGCCCTATATCGCTCACCTGAGAACAAAGGCCAATAATCAATGACCATGTAATATAGTTTCCATTTCGTAAAACTCATTTTTATGTAGATTTTGAGATCAAAACCAACAATGAAGGTAAAATACTGTTAAACAAGCTTAAACATAGCAAATTTTCTAATCCAAGGGTCCATAACTCTTGAAGTTGTGGTCCGATTCCATCCATAACTTAACTTGTCCAAAACCATAAGGTCATACACATTCATTGTAAATATGATTAGGATCGGTGAATAAATGAAGGCGCTAGAGTGTAAACCAGCTAAAATATAGCAAATTTGCTAAGTCAAGGGCCCATAACTCTTGAAGATGTGGTCCGATTCCGCTCTTAATCGCACTTCTTTGAGATCTTTTGGTTATACTCATTTACTGAAAATATTATTAGGATTGGTGTATAAATGAAGGCGCTAGTGTGTAAACAAGCTAAAATATAGCAAATTTTCAAAATCAAGGGCCTATAACTCTTGAAGTTTAGGTCCGATTCCTTCCATATTCGAACTTGTCTAAGATCCACTGGTTATATACATTTACTGAAAATATTATTAGGATCGGTGAATAAATGTAGGTGCTAGAGTGTAAACAAGCTAAAATATAGCAAATTTTCAAAGTCAAGGGCCCATAACTCTTGAAGTTCTGGTCCGATTTCGCCCATAATCGAACTTGTTATACACATTTACTGAAAATATGATTAGGATTGGTAACTAAATGAATGCGCTAGAGTGTAAACAAACTCAAATATAGCAAATTTTCTAAGTCAAGGGCCCATAACTCTTGCAGTTCTGGTCCGATATTGCCCATAATCGAACTTGTCCAAGATCTTTTGGTTATACACATTTACTGAAAATATGATCAGGATTGGTGAATAAATGAAGGCGCTAGAGTGTAAACAAGCTAAATATAGCAAATTTTGTAATTCAAGGGCCCATAACTCTAGAAGTTATTTTCAGATAATCGAACTTAGCCAAGACATTGTGGCCATATACATTGTGAGCAAGTTTAATCAAGATTCGTAAAGAGCTGAGGTTGCTAGAGTGTAAACAAACTAATTGTGGACGACGGACGCCGGACATTCACCGATCCTAAAAGCTCACCTGATGAATCAGGTGAGCTAAAAATTAAACACAACATCTGAAACTCAACAAAACAAAGTTGGAACAGATATACTTTCTGGCTAGTCTGTTCATTAGCCAAAGTCATGGCAGTCATCTTTGTACTAATGACAGCTCCTGGTATCATGTTTTCTTCAGCATTCCAAACACAGTAGATGTCATAGGAATAAGTCCCTGAACACATTTGGTATAATGTCCTATCCTTGATGTTGGCAGAGAACAGTAAAGAGCACTTCAGCCAGCAATGGTTGCTGTTCTAAAATTTGTTAACGACTCCATGCCATTTGTATTCAACAAGGTCACAGAATTCCCTTTGGGCCAGAACAATGTCTTTGTTGCAGCATTATTTTGCTGCATATTCAATTTCACTTAACAATGCCACAATAATGCTCCCTTTCAACGTCGAAGACAGCATGTGTGCTGCAACTTCTCTTGTGGGAGACACTCTGAATATGTAGTTTTATGTGCTGTATGAATGGATAATGAACCAGAAAATGTTAAACGTAATTCAATAACTCAAAGAAAATGCATTTAGATATTTTCATTGCCAACTAGACAAAATATCTGTCCATTAATATGTCTTTCAGAAAATAAATAGCAAAAAATCCTAAAAAACATGTCAAATATCCAGTTGCATGATCAGAGTTGAAAATATTTTGTACAAGGCTAAATTTTTGTCTGGCAATAATAATTAATTTACCGGTATCTGACAAACTTAATTGATAAAGCTGTAATTACTCTGAACAAATATCAATAAAGGTTAGGGTAAAGGTTCTTTGTTTTCAATTAACTATAAAATCATATATATTTGTGGAGTAATCATTTATACTTCAAACAATGTCAAGCTCTAACCAAAATAAGAGTAAAGGTCAGCATATGTAAAATGGAAAGGTTAAATTCAAAGTCAGCAAAACATTTACAGTAATACTTACTAGATTTCTGTATGATATCATGTATGTCGGCCTCTTTTAACTCTGTGTAGGTCTGTAAACATCTCAGTGCAACAGTTTTGAGATTTTCAGCGAACTTGATTTTTGTCTGAAATGGCATGATCAATTGTAAAGTGATGTTAAACTATGACATTTTTGTAGTAAAATGTAATAGTCTGTTTTGTTTTTACAATATATTGTACCAATACTAAGTAAAATAATTTGTCAATGTTATTCTTATAAACCAAATATATTTTAACAAAATATTTGTTACACAATTTAGATAAATCAATGACCAGTGCAATTATTCCTTTTTATATTTCTGGGTAGGCAGTACTAATGACACATTAGTATCTTACATAAAAATATAATGTATTAATTACCTCCTGCAACGTTTTTTTTCAAGGCTCAAAGAAAACCCAATCTTGTTGGTTTGACCTGAAAATTTAAGGTTCTCTTGATGAATAACATTAAATGTCTGTTTTACTTTACAAAAAAGAATAACTTGGCTTTGCAAAATAAACCTGCATGAGGACCTGGTGTAGGTGTGGCTTTTAAAGTATAAAATATGTCAATCAGTAAATATTTTTTACAGATATCAACTTTGTCTGACAGACATTTAATTTTCATTACTGAAAAGTTTGGCAATCATCACACATTTTGTCTAGCAAGGCAGCGTGAAAGTTTTCATATTAGCTGCTTTTAAATGAAAAGTTATATTTCAGACAAAAACACCTGAATATCTATAAAATGGGAGTAAGCCTTAAGACATGGACAAGATTTACAGTTCTTGTCTGGTTGGAATACAGCAGCAAAAGTCCAAAGAAAGCTCCTAAAATAAATCCAATGAGAAAATGACCTTGTATAACTGATTAACTGCTTATTTTGTTCCCTGTTTTAAATAAGAGTAAGCAATTACTTATTAAATGAAATGTTTCTTATCTATTCTGATTACGAAAAGACCACTCAGTCTATGTTCCCACACTGTTTCCACATGTCTCAGGCAGTAGTGTCAAATCACCAAGTTCATCGGAAGCTGAAGAGTTACAGATAGGACTGCTGGATGTAACTTTAAATCACCAAGCTGCCATCTTAAAGGATTTCCCTATTAATGATCAAATACTTATTAATTTGAGATGTTGCATAATTTTTTCCTTGGCATCAATTAAAGATTAACAAAAGCTGCATGCAGGCATGACACTTGTTTTTTTGAATTCACAGTTGATGTTGAGGTCAATGAATTATGCATCATATGCGTTGTTTGCTGAAAGTTTGCTGAATATCTAATAAAAAATGGCACAATTATGGCTAACATTAAAGTTTTTGAGGATGATGATGACTCGAATGTTGACCTATCATGGATCACAATAGCTAGACTAGCTGAAAATCATTTGATATATAAAAATTATACAGTATCCAGCTGTATCATATGGTTGTAATATTCATATCATGCCATATCTTCAGCTTGGAACATGTATATAATTATACAGTTGAATCGCGATAGTTCGAAATGCCATGGGAACGTCCGAAAATTTCGTACTATCGCACTTTTCGAACTATCGCATCTTTTTGTTTATGAGAAAAAAGTCTGAAATATTGTGATGACCCCACCCGTTGAAACGTGATTTAAACACGTTTTTATTATGTTTCTGCTGGTCATATATCTTTGCTAAACATGTATATTGAATAGGTGTGAAAAACAGCGTATTCACTTCGAACTAACGCATCGTTTTATAGAGTAAAAATGTATCTGGGGACTTCAATTTCGTTTCGAACTTTCACATCAATCTATAATGAAAATAGAAGGAAATTTGCCGGGACTGACGATTTCGAACTATCGCATTTTTCGAACTATCGCATTTCGGACTATCGCGTTTCAACTGTACATGTAGTTGAATGAAATATTACTACCTGAATGCACTGTTGACCAACAAAATATGGCAAAACTAATGTTAGAGATGATTTAAAACATATTCTATAACCAGTTCTTTTTTTTTCACCAAACTTGGTGTTCATGGCTGTAGCACAGTTATTCCAGAAAATGTTTTCAGATTCACCTTCTTTCCATGACTGTATTCTTCCAAGAATGATTTCTCATCAGCCGACCATCTATTATGCTTGAATTTTTTCATCCTAGATTATAGATCAAAGATAAAAATCAGTTTGTTTACAATGTTTATAAATGGGCTGAATAAGGCCTTTGGCATAGCAATCATGAAGATTAAGAGTTAAATGTATTATAATAATAATTTTAAAGGTCAAACCTGTCGATTGAGATTTCACCATGATCGTTTTATTTACATAAAATTATGCTAATTTGTGCATTCTTTCGATTTTTATGATGATTTTCTGCAAAGAAAACGGAATTTAAATTCACGAATATTGCACCGTAGCTAAAATAATGTGACATCATTCGTGTACACTCGGCTAAATACGCTACAGTGGTCATTATGATATTTTTACGCTGTCCAGTTCAGTGTCGCTTTATTTAAGCATATAACATATTTTGTTGTTCAGTCAGGATTATGATTTAGAAATAATTCTATCATCTCAGGTACTGCTCTTGTTTTATATATACAGGTGTCAGTGAGAATGTTGTATGATAATGTCAACAATAAACAAGTGCAGTTTTCAAAGGATGAACAAAGTGGTGGCAGAGGGTCTTTGGTATCACTGACCACAGAGGGCATCAGGCAATTTTTTAATATACCTGTTCTGAAGACTTCGTATTACGAGTACTTTTTGGACATGGGACCTTCATTAATTAGACTGTCAACTGGGTATTCACGAGTATGATATTTTACACTCATTTATACTCAAATATACCTGTGTACCCATGTTGAATCTTGTGGTATATATTGGCTGGGATATTCACCAGCCCGATTATCTCAGTTGGTAGAGCGCCTTACTTGCAAGCAGCAGGTTGCAGGTTCAAGCCTCCTATCACGTACCTTATTTTCCTTTTATTACATTTGGTGCCATTAGTGTATAACTAGCCATAAAATCCTTGAGCTAGGGTGAAGCAAATTGCTGTGTTAGTCTAAAGAGCATGGTTCTCGCGACTAATTAATTACTTTGAATAAAAAAGGAGGAATATAAGCAGTGTGTACATTGTAATGTATTTCGATATCAATTACTTCCAGGGTGTCAACAAAGAAAGTCTCAATATTCTCAGACAGCACTGTTATTCATGCTCACTATAATTAACATTGTCATTAGAATATATTTTATGAAATTCATTCAAAATTATTGTCCAGGATATGAAATATATACCTTGGTTGATGTATACAATTTATAAATAGTACTATTAACAGTACTGCTACAACTGTGAATTATTGGGAGAGCTAACCCTCCTCACCAGGTCCCTACGGGCCTGTTGTTTTCCATCTATGTATAGCTACCATGTGTCATGTCTACATTTGAACTAGTGTTGGATTAATAATACGGCCAATCTTACTGTGTCCATTTCATTTTGTACTGTAGGTTATACAGATGTCTGGCTTACAGATGCTTCGCAAGATGTGTGAACAGATTGATGTCAAAGAAGTGCCATATAGTTTTACTGTCAAGTGTAGTTAAAGACAATTTGGAAAAATGTTTACATCAGAAGTGTGCTGTGGATTTATTTACCCACAATGAAATTGTTCAATGTAATCAACATGAATTGACTGAGCACAGACAGGATAGATGTGAAATAGCATTCAATTACTCAATTTTGAAGAACACTGCTCTGTCGCTTTTTGTTTTACCATAATCAGCTTGAATACTATAATTATTATGCATACACTACTAGTAATTAAGTATGCCCCCCCCCCCCCCCCCCCCGTATGAAATCCAGGATCTGCTTAAGTTGAGCCTATTGTAAATCAAATATTTTTGCTCAGTAATTATGAATAGATTACATTTTAATGAGATCAATTACAAAAACACAGGGGAAATCTGCATGTATCAGCGTCAGAGACAAACAACTACAATGTCTGATCTTACTTTTAATAAGTTAATGTATAAAAACAATCATTAATTGCCTTTAAGGTCCTCTAAAAATAACTGCAAATTGTCTCACAATGTGTCATATAAATTTATCGTTTTACTAATATCATCACCTATTTAACATTTCCTTTTTCGAAATATTTTTGTTATCATGACCTAATTTGGTATCATACTACAAAAAACAAAAAAAATATAAACAAAAATGTATAGCACCATTATTTCATAAAATGAAGCAAATGACATGATCAATGTGAGAAATTACAAGTAATACAGTCTTTGAATTTGGCCATTGGTTCAAAGACCGAGTCTGCCTAAATCTCTGCCTGTCTGGTAAAATCGATGGGTTGTCACAACAATGGTCTGTTGATTTTTAAATTCATATTTTGTCTCAAATGCATAATGCTTTACACAACACTAACGTTTTACAAGTAAATGATAAAAAGAATTCTGTTTATTATTATTACACCATCATAAAAACTAACATATTTTTAGACACAAAAGATCAAGCAGACAGCTTAACATTCGGTCCGATAAAATTTCTTTTGGTCTGGTAAAAATATGTCTTAAATTTGGTCTGTAAGAAGTTATTCGTGATGACTGGTATCACATTAGAAAGCTTATACATTGATTTATGAAATAGAAGCCATTTGTCAAAAAGCAGACAGTATTTTACAAACTAAAACATTCATGATAATCATAACAAGAAAAACTATGTATCTACAGTCTACATAAGATAACATCAACTACAGTCACCCCAAGATGACATCATCTACAGACAACACAAGATAACGTCATCTACAGACAATATAAGCTAAATATATAAGATTTTTTTTTTAATTATAGCATTTAATGAACGTGTTTTACTCAATAGAGAGTAATATTAATCAACTACAGACAACATCAGCTAACATCAACTTCAGACAACATCAGATAAAATAAACTACAGTCAACATCGGAGAGCATCGTCTACAGTCTACATCAAATTACAAGAAGCATTGGTTTTTGTATTTCGTATGAAGTTGCTTTTTCATAAAGGCTATTGACTGTGTATTTATTCAATCCTACATAATGGAGAGTATAAGTAACAAATTTGCATGTAATGAATAGTACACATATATGACAATCATGAGTATTTGACAAATGAATGAATTCACTAGCACCTGGTAGTATCATACCCTACATCAAATAGAATATACACTAAATGCTAACAAATTCACCATACACTTCTATGATACAACCAAATTGAACTTCAAATAGCATTTCCGATATTATGCCACACAACAACTTATCTGGTCAACATCACAAAGCAATCAATATTTATTAAAACGCTTAACATGAGACTGGATTATATCACTTTTCGACAGTCTTCTTGGTGTGCTATGAGACAAATGCACAGGACGTTCCTCATCTTTATCAGTCAAATGCTTGTATGCAGTTTGGTAACTGGGCTGACATTTTCTTAATCTTGATACTTCATCCATAACACTTCTCACATAACCTGAATAATAAGCATATCTTCTTATTAAAATTTGAAATTAATCAATTGCATGAAAGGGTATTTCATTTTGACAATTTGTAAACAATATGACATCTATTTCACCAATTTAACTTAAACATGAATTAATAGTTGTGTTACACATGAAATAATTACACATGAAATAATTTCCTAAAGAGCACAAATATGGATCTGATGAGTCTGTCCAAGTATTCAATGGTGCATATTGTCAGTTTTTAATTCATTTTCTTTCATGAAATATCTGAAAAGAAATATATTGAGAAATAATGAAAAAATAATTGAAAATTAATTGAATACCAAAAGTTTGTTCTGTTTTAACGCTTTTGGCCACAGGTTCTCCCTTTCGTGCCTTTGGATAGGATACAGAAAATCGTAGGCTGCCATCTTGGTTAACACATTAATTCCTGTCACAGTTTTCATTAAAATGAAGCACAGCAAGGTACAGTCTACAAACATAACAATTTATTCAGTGAAACATATACATATATCAGTTGGGAATAAAAAATATTCTTCAATATATTAACCCACTTCCATGGTCGAGTGTTAAAGGTCGCTGACTTCAAATCACTGTAACCTCTCACTGACAGAGGGTCATGGGTTTGAGCCCAGTTAGCAACCATGTCTCTTTATGTGAGAAAGTAGGCAGTTGCTTACGAAGGATGGGACTCAATGCTTAAGCTAAGGTGAACTGTCTGCCTCATAAAAATGACTCTGACTGTTGAATAGGGGCGTAAACCCCCAAATAATTAAACAAACAAAATCCAAATATTAGTATAATAATTCCTTTAAAATAACAAGTATTGAGTCTACTTAAGTGTTAACTTAAATGAAAAGAACGATACACTAAACAGTACAAAGATCATGAGCAAAATTGTCAAAACTTGTCATGATTTAATGGATCTTCACAAACTTAAAGATTTACTTCAACATGATGGCTGTTTATTCACATCAGCTACACATTAAAGAAACTTTCAATCATACCCAAAACATACTTCAAATATAATGACATTTTATACCGTAAGCATGATTACTATTTATAACCAATAATGTACAGTACCTTGCTTCCATACCAGCATGCATAAAGTGTGTCAACTTTGGCGCAAAACTACAAATCACTTTAAGAACCGATTCTAATGATGATGTCTGTTCAGCAGGTGACAGTTTCTTTACATCGTTCACTAACAATCGGCCTTTCACCACCTTAGTAAGCTCTGCATGAGGCTTAAATCCTGAAAAGTAGTATTAGTAACTAAATTTTGTTGTGTTTTGTGGCAGACAGTTTTCACATAACCATTGTTCCTGAGAAGAAGCAACTGCCTAAGTACTTTCTCACATAAAGAGACATATTTTGGTAGCTAGGCTCGAACCTACGACCCTCTATCAGTGAGAGCTTTGTAGTGATTTGAAGTCATTGACCTTAACCACAAAACCAGGGATGCAGGTACCAATAGAAAATACTTGTGTAATGACAATGGCACTACTTACCGTAAAATTCCTAATAAACGCCCCTGCCCTAATAAACGCCCCCCCCCCGGCAATTTTCTTTAAAAAAATCTACTCACCAATCTGAACATTTGATTTAATCCAAATCCATCCATTTCAATAACAAAAAAACAGAATCCAGTTAATCCAAAACTCAAAACTTTTAAAATAACGTTTAAACAACTTCTGAATATATTTACAATGCCATGTTCAGTCATGTGTGTAGGAGACAGTTAATGACCAGAGCTGTTGTAGTCCCATGCCTGAGGCGTGTTCAACAATGCGAGCGCTCGAACTGCGATCGACCGAGCGCTCGCTGTACGCAATATTGGTATCGTGAACGGTTACGATTGCCCACTTCAATTTAAAGATGGCGTCCATAACGACGAAAGTTTACGGAAGTGAAAATACATAATTGTGTTTTCTGAGATACTGAGTAGTCTCGGCGATAACGACAGTGACAGGGTGCTAAAGATGGTTTTTTGTAACACACAAGAAGCCAGTCATTCTACTTGATACGGCGAGAACTGTGCCGACGAACAGTGATCCTGTCACTGTGTTCAAGGCACTTTAGAGTTTCTCATGCCAAGAAAATCATTTCGGGTGAATATTTTCCTAAATAAACATGTTTTACTTCAATACTTTCCTCGTTACTATCCAGGCCCGTAAGTAGGAATTTCAGATTTGGAGCTTATTTTAGATATTCTCAGACAGTGTGGGGGTTTAGGCTTGTCTATATATACGGTCTAATTACCAGTACAAGCAGAGATTCCAACGACCCTGCTATACTAATGATATTGCTTTGTTATTATTAATTGATAATTATACGTTTTCTGTTTGGTAAAACAATATTACTGGATATCTACAAAATCAAATAACTTAATTGGTCTAGAATCGATGTTAAATAAATGAGTTTGAATTAAATTAAATTATTGTACATGCTCTTTTGATAAAAATCTAATCTATGTAAATGGTCTTCATTTTTCAGTCACTATTGGAAATGGTTGGTCTACTCACTGTGGTGCAGTCAATCAGTCTGGAAAGACCTTATGCTGGCGAGTGATTCGTCTGCAATCAGGAGATCTTTTGAGTTGTAGCTGATCAGTTTTGACTATGTACAGGTTCCCTTCATTAATTACCTTGGTAACTTTTGTTGGGTAATTTGAGGGGAAAGTATTCTTCCTCAATGATACGTTGGCCAGACTGGATTGTATATGAAGATATATAACCAATATAATATTTCTCACAGATGGTGCTTTCCTGGCTGATTGTTGCTATATATGGAAGCTACATACAGATTATTCCCATTACAGGACATGCAGAATGTAGTGACTCATTATCATATAATATGCAGGAAAAGATACCCTGTATTCTTTCTGCAGGGTGTTTGTGACAGCACATTGCAATTCAGAGAATTTTTATGCATACATGATTCCAGGGAATTAAAATACTGTCTGCTATATATTGCAATCATTTGAAAACTGAGTGCACTAATAATTACCACTTGTTAGGTAATTCTACCTACTGTCTGTTTAAATATTCGTTGGTTCCCTTTATGATAATGGGCATCTCACTCCAAAGCAAATGTTTTGCAATTTTGTTCACTGTGAGTTCAACCAGAGTATGTATATATAGTAAGATACTTTGTGTTGTTGAAGCACACATTAAGAAAACTTTAGTTTTTGGATGTTAACAGAGTGTCTATCATTACACATTATCTTTACATGCTGTATTTTACATAATTATAGGCTTGAATAACCAATTTTTAAGCAAATTATCACCACTTGATAATGAAAAATGCTATCTAGTTGCTGGCCTGTGATAAGATCACTGAATTAGCTGCATGATCATTTTGTCAAATAATTTATCTCATTTTTATCATTTACTCATGTTACCACTTTGGCTCAGGCTTCCTAGTAAATACTAGTACTTCAATGAACAAACTTAATCATACTAAACTGAAGCTTTGTCAGAAATTGCTTTGTAAATATTCAGATCTATTGTGAATTCTGCAAAATGTTAATTAACTGACAAATCTAATTACTTATTTTCTACACTTCTAGACTAAAACTAAAAAATCCACAGATTATTGGAGGTCACAATTCAGTTGACTGCTAATAGTACTTTGTAAATAGAACTAGTTTTACAACTATTTGGATATTTATCTACATGTATGTGCAAATTTATTTTTATTTTCAATTGCAATTATGTTAAATAATTATTTTATAGTATAGTTTAAAGCTCTTGTTATGGTCTAACAAGTATTTAGTTAGGTAAATACATGTATACAAATGTAGATAGATTTATTTCAATATACAATGTGTTAAAATCATGTACATAAATAAAACATCTATATAACTAGAAACAACATGTATGAATTCATTAATAGCCATATCAGACATTTTATATCAAAGATAACACAAAAAAGAGTTAAAATAAACCCTTATTTCCATTGCAGTCAATTATAAGCTGTACAAAGCTAATGTTTACTTATTTGTATACTGACTAGAAATAAATTCTGTATCTGTACATGTGGTCATTGAAATAAAATGTTGAGTGATACAGAAAGATATTTAGATAACTTATTAATAGTAAATCCTCTCCAAAGCAACTCCCACTGGGAGAATCAAAATTATGTTGTTGTTTAGAGGTTGTTGCTCTATAGAGGTTAATAGTAACAATGTACAGTGGGGAAATCATGCTGTCATTGAAGGGAGGCAATGTTGCTAAATAGTAGGTCGCACTGGAGAGGTTGTACTGTATAACACAAGTTACCAATCATATAAAATACATAGTATAATATTGAAAGATAGTTTTACTAACAAAGTAATTTCAGCAGTCATTTGCAATTAGATAGTTCAAAATACATGTGATGACTAATTAGTTTACCTCACTTATATTTTTCAGAGTATTTAGATTTCATTAAGTCTCATTTTTTAACTGTGTGAAGCATTGGAAGACATATAATTATATAGTTACAGGTAGTCATTTATCATATTTCAAGTAGTTATATTAATAAACAAACAGAGAATGACTATGTATTTAACATTGTAATTATGTATTTGTTTAATGAACACTTATTATGAATTAAGTTCATGCATGTTTTATAATTGCTAAACTTGAGACATGATGCAAATGACTGCTGAAATTACTTTGTTAGTAAAACTATGTTTACAATTATCTAGAATTTGTTGTTTAAATACATATTAAAGAGGTGTATACATAAATAAATAGTATAATAAATAGACAAATGAAAACAAATGCCTTGAGAGATTTATACAAACTTTGTATTCATTTAGTTTAGTTACATAAAACTTCAAAAAATGTGATTGTTTTTTATTTATCCTTTGATTTAAGTATGATGACTAGTCTTTTAAAGGTAGACACATGCCTTGTGTCTAAAGCTATCCTCACATTGTACACATGTCTCTGTTCCTCTTGGTATATATCGAACCATCTAGGAGTTTCATCATCAAAGCTTTCTACAGGAGCAGTGCTTTCATTTAACATGATAACAGTATTGAAGGAACTATTGGCTGCGCACACTCTAATGTATATTCCTCATTGATTTAAAAAGAGTCAACAATGGAGTGGAAACCCTCAATAAGATGCCATAGCATATCCTCCATCAACCAAAGTACCTCCTTATCTGTCGCCTATTACAGTACTATTATTAGTTTCTTGTTGCTAGGTGATGGTGTCTCTATCAAAAACGTGCTGTAACTAAGTTCATCTGTCAAGTAGCAGTTAAAATTCTCATTGTGTCCATGTATAATTCCTAAGAAACAAAAATGAAAGAAATTACAATTCTATGTACACTATACTGTGATATAAATAGGATAATAGGAGTCCTCCTTTGAAAACATAAAATAGTGTTTGAACTATTCTCAAGTACAGTCAAAGCTGTTATAAGTCACCTCAGAATAAAGGCCAACCTGTGAATATAGCTCATTATTTCAAAAACTCAATTCAAATATTTAGATCAAGATGACATCCAAATAAAGGCAACCAGTCACTATAAAGACCACATTGTCTTTCCCAAGGGTGGCCTTTGTTCACAGGTTTGACTGCATATAAATAAAATTCTACACAATAGTGATATCTTAAACATCATTTTAACTTACGGAAGGTCACAATAAATGTCATGATAGGATAAAACTAACTCTGGGTTCGAAGAAAAAAAGATAATAGCTTTATGATTTTACCTTGCTTTTATTCACCGCCACCATTAATGTTGTATCTGCTGCTGTTGAGATGTTGTTGACATTGACAACTTTATCTATGCTTAATGTCATTGTAAGTGGTGATGATTTTTCTGTAAGAAAAGACAGGATATTATAAGTTGCACCCTGAATTTAATTAATTTAATAAATTTAATATCTAAAAAAAATATCACTTATTTCCAATCAGGGATTATTGTTCACAATAATTTTAAAAAATACGTTTTATAATTTATAATATTGTATAATGGTGTAACAAAAATAAAATCCATGAAAATGTTTTGTTGATCAGTCGGTAACAATTTGAAGTACAAGATTTCCGATAATTATACTAGATTTTCGATCTATATGTCATTTTAATGTAATAAGAAAAATACATACACATACTTATTGTTTTGACATCTATGATAAACATAATCTGTGACTACAATAACAAAGTCTGTCCCGTGTCTTGGTTTTTAAAATTCAGCTCGCTCAACTTCCATTCATCGGCCGCCATCTTGGAAATCATAGCGATTCACCAAAATAGGTGTATCGCGAGCGCTCGGAGTGCTCACCGAGCGCCCGTATTTATTAACCGTTCAGAAAGCGGGCGATCGATTGCAGTTCGAGCGCTCGCATTGTTGAACACGCCTCTGAAGACAGTTAAATCTAATTTCTTTTAAGAATAATGAAGAATGCACATTCAATGTGTTAAAAAAACAAAATCGCGAACCACGAATCTTATAGTAATGACGATTATTCATACTTGATTTTTCAATTTGATTTGTGATTACCCGAGTACTCGCCACAGCCCTAGTTTTCAAACACATAAACCTGCACTGATTAACCGCGTTTGTACACAGTATCGATCGATTACGTCACGGATAGCTCTGCCAGACATGTAAACGTGACAGAGGTCACATACACCATATACTGATGCTGTAAACATGCAAAAATAACACATGGCTTGATTTGACCAGTTTTTGCTGATTTCTGGATTTAGGAAAAAACAAACCTTAATTAACACGCCCCTTTTACCAAATGTAACGCCTCGGGAGTGTTTATCAGGAATTTTACGGTATATACTAAACATTAGTACATGTACAGTCGAAACTCATAATATCGAAATCGCTTATATCGAAATCCCGCTTATATCGAAGTAAAGATAAAGTCCCGATTTTCATCCTTCTTATTACATATTAAAAAAACGCACGTATATCGAATTCGTGGTTCTCGATATTTTTATATATCAAAGTAGATTTTCGGTCCGAACCAAGTATTTTCAACTATAAAGTGACCACCTATGTCGAACCAGTGATGTTGCCAACCTACAAAAGAAATGTTCGCACCTTTTCCGCAAACAAACACAAGTTAAAATCGATATTTAATTATTGACAGCTGTATAAACATGTCAGTGTCAATTCTCACAATAATAAAACTGATACAAACTTTTCGTTGATGAAACAAATTATTATTAATGCTGCTATACGCTCATTTAAAACTTATCTTATGCTTATTTGAAATGTATATAGCAAAATAAATATATCGAAAGTACCCGTATAAGTACCGGTATAAATGCCGTATTCTTATAACCCGTTACAATCCCGTACACTAAATAACACAATTACGTTATTATTATGACACACTGACTTTAACTCTAAAATGTAAACACGGGTATCGAAATTCCTACATGTATATCGAAGTTTGTTTATATCGAAGTATTTTGGCAAGTCCCACGAACTTCGATATAACGAGTTTTGACTGTATGTACCTTATTTATTAGAACAGTGATATGATAGAAAGATACTCATATTATCTATAGTATCTCATATTAATATTTGTATATTCATAACAAATAATGATACCAACAGACAGACATATCAGCATTTTTTTTTTGCTTACATCACATCAATGTTATGTTTAGTTTCTAAATCCTCTTTTTATTAGTACCTTTTTTCATCCATTTTCGTGGTCCAATATCCCCATGTTCACATCTTGGAAAATGGTCACCATGACCTTCATGTACATCTGCTACATGGTTCAGAATTGACAACCATTTCTGTTGCAACAATTCACCATCACCGTTGCTGCTTGCCGCACACCAGTAAATGTGGTTACTGACAGACCGGGCCCAGGAATGTACCTTCTCACATCTTCTTTTTTCCAGCGGCTTCTAATTTCTTGAAAATTCCTTACAAAAAAAATTTCAATTCATAAGCTTTAAAGAGTATAAAGCTATATTTGTCAAAAATGCTTCATAAATTTCAAAAAGTGTAAAATCACATTGTTTTGATAACTTTATAGAGACAAAAACCTGTCATTGTAATTTTATTCTAAAAGCATGACTGTTACAAGTTCATAATATCAGAATATTGTTCAAGAACATTTGATGAATTCAAATATACCTCACTTGCTTTCAAAAAAAAGATACAAACAACAATGTCTTTTACCTAGCTTGGAAAGAGGAAAACTATATCTGATAAAGCAATGTTTGATCTTGTCAATTCTTAATTTTCAAATTATCTCCTTTTCATGTCTATTTATGGTTGATTATCAAATTTACAGGCCGCTTCCAATATTCTTGATTTGAGGTTATATGTACATTATCAGAGTTTGATTCTTTTCACATAAAAAATTATTCTGCCATAATAGGTCTGTCTGATACATGTATAGAGCTTTATACTATCAGAAATGTTCAATACTTTTATCAAAATATTATTATTAAGTATTTATATTTCTCAATGTTTAAAGTATTCTTGAAAGAAAGGATTATTCATGGACCGGCCAAGCATAGGAGTAAATCATTTATTATTCAATAGAAAAATCATGCAGTACATGCTACTTTACAACACATGGCTGCATGGTCAATCTACTGTGATGATTAGATTACGTATAGGATAACGATCGAGTACGAGGTCTATCTGCGTAGGAAAGACCTGGTCACGGGATTCGCGTGAACACCGAGAGCGCGTAGTGCTCGAGGTGTTTCGAGAATCCCGTGATCAGGTCTTTTCTACACAGATAGGCCGATGTACGAGGTTGGTATCTGACTTACACAACGTCCGACAGTTGCGAGATGGCTTTACATTTACCGACATGTCCAATAGCGATACAGACGATATATTTTCTCTGGCTCTGGTCATATGCAGCGACATTGACATGGCGACTGAGTATACTATAACGCGTTATAAATAATCTAAACTTGTCTGTTATATTATGCTTTTCGCCTTATTTAGAAATGTGAATTGGTCACCAATTACACCAACCTATGACGATATGGTCATTGAATGTTTGTTGAGAGCTTGCCTATTAATACTTGTTGCAACGTTACTGTCGGTTTGAAAGAAAAGGAAAAAGTTTTCAGACACAAATATATTTTGAGATAATAAACGTAAAACGTCGATTTTCTAGTTTCTTATTGGCAAATAATAATCTGTTGCCATGAGTTCTTTTCATGCCCCATCATTCGAAATGGCAGAAGGGCATAAAACGATACGCCTGTCCGTCCTTCAGTCCGATCAAATTTTGATATCCGGGGATAACTCAATAAATATATCATGAATTGGTTTCATATTAGCCCGCCCGGTTATCTCAGTGGTTAGAGCATTGGTCTACTGATCAAGAAGTTGTGAGGTCAAACCCTGAGCAAGGCTCACACTGTTCATGACAAATTTGGCTTAAGATACTTAGTATTACATCCCATGCAAAATTGTCTACCAGCTTTGAATTATGTGGGGTAGCTTGGTAGTAGCTTGCGGATAGAATGGTATTAAGTCTGAATAAATCCAGGGTAGCTGGTTAGGATGACTACCCGCTACGATATCACTGAAATTATGTTGAAAATAGCGTTGAATCCGAAGATAAGTAAAAAAGTAATAAATAAGAATAGTTTCATATTCTACATGAAGGTGTGTGAAAATAAAATACAGGTCAACTTCGATTTCCGATAAAAAAAACAAGTTCACAGGAGTTACGGTCCCCTTTGACTTAGTGCTTAGTGGAGGTCACATTTCTTGTCTGATATTGCTATAGTTTCAACTGGAAGCAGAAGTTTCACATGTTCTCAAGCATTTTATTTATTTTATTAGAACCGACACTCTAACAAAGAAGGAAATCCATTGTGCTTTCGTCAGACTTGTATGTGCCGTTTTGGTATGATTACAAAGTAAATGATCTAACTATAATTTATAGTTTGGTTTGTTATATATGACACATTTAAAGTATTTTGTCCATCATTAGTTCGAGTATACTTGACTGTCCAATTTGTGATTGTTGATGCTTATATAATCATTGAGCATACACATTGTTTATACAAACAATAAAATTTAATTCTTAAAGCGCTTATATAAATGATTGTGCCCGTGGGCAGGTCTAGCTTCTTTCGATAATAGACCTGGTCACGTGCATAAAACAGACCCGCGCACGAAATTCTTTTGATAATACAGGTCTTTCTAAAGGATATGGACCTATCACAAACAAAGAAGTAGGTGTGTAAAACTATATACATACCTTTAGCTATATGCCATACATCAAAAACCAGTGAATTATTTCATGGTGATTTTCCCTCATGAATTTTTTGACTGCTGAATGTCTGTCAGTAACCAAATGGGTGATTTTTATCTGATTTTCAGACATCAGAAAGTGAAGAGATCTCTTCAACCCTCCAACTCCTCCGCATATGAGTTTTTCACTTCATTGCTCTACAACAAATAAGGATCCAAAGATTTACAATCAAGGCTGAAACCATATAAGCACAAAAGACTGATATTTTGAATAATTAGCTAGAACACATAAAATTTATTTCAGACCAAATTTCTCTTCTTAACTATTGGATAAGTCCTATCAGACTCCTATTTAGCAACACAAAATCAGACTCTCACATTGTATCAGACAACCTTTTTATGGTTGATCAATTTATGATGTATTTACCACTCACATGTATAAATGGTATATTTTGTTAAAAGTTACTCTTTCATAAACACTGGACAGGAAGCCAATATAAGGGTGATTTTACACTTGTGGTCAATATGGTGGGACATTCTCTTAAATGAATATGATGTTTCTCACTTTTTCCTACTTGGAAAATTATTCCTTTTACATAAAATGGTGATGGCAAGATAACGTCTGACATCGGGAAGAAAATTACCGGTAACTACATTATATTCCATGCAGTCAAAAATGTAACTCTTGTTACATGGTGTCCTAATTGTTCATCTTTTTTTACATAATATAACTAGATTTTGGCATATTAGACCACTGAATGTCAAAAAATTCATTACATCTTTCTGTTATAATCTTTGAAAAAGTTATATTTCACCATTTTTTAAGATAAATTTATGTTGAAATTTCAACTCAAAACATGCAGTTTATTGATGTATGTGTTTTTTTAAAAAAACTGGGTATTTTTCAAATATTCTATGATAGCAAGGCACATAAAATGGATAGTAATCGAAAGTTCAAATCAGTGGTATATTGTTCATACTTGATGCAAGCCATATTCCTCATCATTGACAGAAAATGTGGTATGTGTTACTCCTGTTACAATGGACACTTAGGAACACTCGTTACATGGTGTCCAAATGCAATTTCTTAGTTTTTCATTAATCAATACTAATTGATACCTGTGTACACTACAATGAGAGGTTCTGACTTTGCATATGATGATTCCATGTTTGAAGCATGTATAAACGACATATAAGTGCCAATATAATCACATAAGGACACCAGGTAACAGGAGTTACATTAAAAAAATCTTGAACAGTGTACTTTTTACGTTTATAAGCTGAAATTTTGTGGCTTTTAGCATAGAATTTCACTGTATAAATTCACTACATGCCTTAATCATTACTCTATGTATTTCATTTTTGTCTTTTCTGTTGTTCTGTGTAAAGAAAGTTCAAGGCAAATGGTGTCCATATGTAACAGGTGTTACACATATTTATAAGAATGTGCTTTTCAGAATACATTTTGAATCTTTGAAAGCTTAAATATATATCAATTTACATTTTTTAACATAATCACACATTTACAGATGTGCAACTCAACGTGTATAATTTTTTAGCACTTTTCTGAACACTCGTTACATTTTCTACAATATGGTGTCCTTGTTGTAACGATTGTCTCCGTAGTGTATATGATTGTTTGTGTCACACGAACAAAGAAAATGTCGGCAAAACGGAAAATTTTAACTTTAGAAGAACAGATGGATGTGATAAATATTGTATATTGAGGATTGTTTGTGAAAATCCTGTTGTAACTTGTGCTGCATGATGCTAATTACTGCTTGAACAAACTCAGATCTTTGGCATTATCAAAAGGAAACTCTATTATAATTCAACAGCTAGCTGACATTGAAGAACAGTTAATTTCCATTTCAATTGATCAACAGTGATTATTTTACCTGAATTATATCTTAACATTTTAAAAATCATGTTTTATGAATCATTTTTATGTTTTATAAATGTTTAATACTTTTATGCACAAAGTACTGTTTTTAAAATGCTAATTATGCCACTGTTACATTTGTCATTTTATGAATCTTTAACTTCATAATTAAATGTTCAAAATTATGCATTTTTTTATATCCCAGTATGTAACTCCAATCCTTAGTTAAATGACCTGACCTGTCTTCAGAGACCACTTTTCATTCTCCCATGAGTGGTCGCTTAAGGCAGGTTTAACTGTATGTAACAATTTGAACTGTGATTGAACTGAATTCACTACGTTAAACCATTCATTTCACATTAGATCTAAATAAATAAATATAAATCATCACTTCTTGAAATTCTGTTTATAATTTCTTGTAATAATGAGTACAAGACATGTTGGCCAGGTATAGTTTTGTCCAATTTAATTCAAATGAAAGATATGTTTTTGTGACAATGATGACTGAAATATATATAACTAATTATCTAGAGCTTTGTTGCAGAAGTGACTAATACCCCCACAGCTGTTTTGACAGTACACGATAAGGTGAGGAATAGGCCACAATAACATGAAGAGAAAATAAAAACATAGGTTTTTCTTGCAATGCCAATTATAAGTAATTCACAAAATTAAATAAGGATGATAACTATAATTATGTTATTACATTTTGCACTTCTGTCCCACTAAATTATAGAAAATAAACATGATTTATCATGATTTTTATGGATTAATTCTAAATAAAAATGTTCAATAAATACATTTGTATTTATCGGAATCCGGACAAAAGCTCCCCCGTTCATTTTGATAGGGGCGGACAAAAGCTCTCCCATTGTTTTACTATCCCGGACAATCATTCTCCTGTTATTTTTGCACCTGGACAAAAGCTCCCAAGACAGAAACTCACCCGTTGATCATGTTATTCAGTCAATAAATATAAGATAAATGTAACCAGATTATTTCGGACCACTTAAGACCTGAATCTATACTATACTTCAATTAATTTTGGTTGTTACACGTTAAATGAATGATAATTATATCACCATACTGATTGATATTTGTTATGCTTGTTATTAAATCAAAATGTTAACAAGACCATCTGCATTTTCGTTGGTAAGAACATTTTTTATGCTTTGAAACTTCAACAGAATTTTTCTTGTCCAGGGGTGCTGTTGGGGTACAAAAATATCGGGAGAGCGATTGTCCGGGGTATTAAAACGATCGAGAGCTTTTGTCCGCCCCTATCAAAATGACGGGGGAGCTTTTGTCCGGGGGAGCTTTTGTCCTCCATTCGTATTTATCTATACTGATAATTAGGACATTTATTTTTCAAATGTTGTGATCTTAAATAATTGACTGAAATAACACTTAAAATTTGATGATAATTTTGAAAGAATGATTGCCTTTCTATTTGATTATTTCTTGTCCTGTTGTCCATTTCAAACTTATCAGCAAATCTATGGTTGAGAAATTTCTTATCATAGCCATCATATTGGGCAATTTTATGTAAATACATATGGGGTCAATATATTGAACTAATTACTGGTAAGTGCCATATGTTGTATAGATAGAAATCGAGCAGTGAGTCGTGACGGAAGGTCGTAGACTGTTCCATTCTTTAAAATAGGGATAAGTAATACAATGACCTAGTTTTTTACCCAAAATGGCCCAATATCGAACTCGTCCGAGATTTTGTTGATATTAACGTTCTGACCCAGTTTTGCTAAATTTGAGCTAAAAATGTGGCCCCTAGTGTGGTCACAACATAAAGTTTGACGACGCATGACGCACACCGCCGGACGCCGGACGGAGAGTGATCCTAATAGCTCACTTTGTCACTTTGTGACATGTGAGCTAAAAACATGTGTTTTTAAATGTTACAATACTGTTAAGACAAAAAAATCACAGTTTAGAAGAACGGATGACAAATTTCTGAGCTTATTCAAGAATTTAAAGTTTATTAAATCACAGTTATTTGTTCCTTGAACTTGATTTTTTCCCTGTTTGCCGACATTCTTTTTTTTTCAGGTGATACCAACTATCACACATTTAGGACGAATTAGTAACGACTCGCCACAATAACGATACACATATATAATATACATACATACATATTTATACAATTTATAGGAAACTGATATTGGACATATATATAAATGTTTTTAATACTTTTTTTTATAGAATATCAGGCTCCTGTGGTATAACGTAAACAAATATACAAATACAATAATATAATTCAATATACACTTTGTATTAACCATTCTGTGGCGAGTCGTTTTAACTTTGTGGCGAGTCATTATTACTTTGTGGCGAGTCGTTATGTGGCGAGTCGTTATGTGGCGTGTCGTTATTGTGGCAAGTCGTTACTATACCTTTAGCACAACCAACCACACATTGGTCTTTTAGCAACTATGATATAGACAGAAAGTAAAGGTTGTTAACTGCGTTTCATAGGTGATCACATAACTAAGTTGAATTAATGTTTAAAAACTCTCGGGAGGAATTGAAAGGCTGATCGGTCGCATAAGACAGGAGGTCACTTGTAAAAGGTGGTCGGAAGGACAGGTTTTACTATATATACAATGTTTGGACCATTCAGCTGATATCATTTGTTTCGAACTTGACATCTCAATACAACAAGCCACAAGCTGATTTGCTGCCACCTTAGGAAATGACTTTGGTCTAGTTAGAAATCTCACAAACATAAAAAATATTGCTAGTTAGGAATCTTTTTTTACAATTGACTTTTTATATTTAACACAAAAATTAAAGTACATGTCAGAGTGCTATTTTTCATGAAAATAAATCCTAAGGCCAAAAAAGTTTGGTTGGGGCTTTTTTGGTGTGTAGGTTACTAGGTAGCATCACAGTTAAAAGATTTTTTAAGGATGGCCGAGAGATTTTTACAAACTGTAATAGGTTTATTTGAAAACTGCAAAAAATCATAATATTTATTTTAGAGGGATGAATCAGTCTTTGAAAGTTTGAAGGTTCTAAACCGCACTAAATATTTATTAACAGAGTAAGTGCTCAATTATCAAAGTAAATATGGCAGTACATGGATGCTGTACTGTGGTACTTATCAGCCCATGCTGTATCACAGACACAATATACCACTTTATTGTACAGCGATGGAATGCTTATTTTTAAGTGGCAATGCAAAATCGCAACTTCTTGCACCGAAGCAGATTACTGACAGTGCCCGAAATATCCGCAATGGTCATCACGTGATATAAACAAAACAGAAATAGAGCGAGGTCATGTGTTACTCACACCAACTAGTGTTAGCTTGATGACGCAGTCGCTATTAAATTTTATAGTCTAAGAATGGAGCGAGCTCGATAAACAACGACGGGAATGAATCTGCCCATCTGTCAATAAACGAACGGAATCCAAACCTACTATAGTAAACAAACATGGCGTTGAATTTAGTACACTATCAAGCATTGTGTTATATTACTGAGGATGAAGCAAAACTACTTTTTAAGTGGTGTTCATGTGTACATACAGACTGTGTATTATTCAAGTTGTTAATCGGACTCGCTAATAGTCTCAATGATCACGTGACATTCACCGAATACTAGTTGCTGTTTCATATCGTTGTCGTCTAGTCAATGTCAATCACCTATAAATTACTAGAAATGTGTCAATATTTCAATAAAAGTGGTTTCAGTTGACTGAGAATTTGACTCTGCCTGGTGCGCTACAACGAGAACTAGTTTAGTATTTATATGGGCACTGTGACGACATGGTTCGACATTAAGGCAGGTCCGAACGACAATCAATAGCTTACTGGTCCAGCCTAGTGCATCTTGCTATTTGGTAGCCCGAATGGTCGTGCTCTTGAAAATGCAGCCGAAACTCTTTATATCAAAAATTGTTTGATCTAAATGAATTTCTATGTATAAATTATTAGAGAAATTCGCTGTGTTTATTACATTTTGGAGCGATCGTCGGTGTGTTGTAATAATCATTTAATCGTGTTATAAGATACGGAACACAGTATTTATACGTTTCGATGTATTTATTTTAGCAACATGTTGCAAATAAACAAAACATTATAAACATATTCACACAGACTAATTTTAAAATCGCGAGCGTGGACACTGACTTGTTTACGCAATTGTCATTAATTAAATATCGATTTCGGAGCTCAATACAAAAAATGTCCGATCAGGTGAGAAATGATGACTTAATTGGTTCAACATAGACGGTCACTTTATGGTTCGATATAGATGGTCACATTACAGTTGAAAATCTATGTTTGGGACCGTTATACCAGGTTTTTACGACAATGTACACTCAGACAACGGAGTATATTATTTTTGGAGACTTTATTTAAATATTTTAAATGCATTTCAGCAGATATTGCAATGTCTGATACATCGAGGTGATAGTTTCCCCTGATTTTAATTTTAGGGTGGAAACAGGGACTACATATAGAGTACCTCGTGAACTGTAGAACCATATGACCAGATTCATGAGATTCATGAAACATCAACGGCTTGTATTTTTGATGGAGTAGATGATCACTTTAGTTTCGGGATCAGTTAAGTCAAAATAACAAGTTTGTTTGATCTGAAACTTCGCACATCCTGATAAAAAATGTTACATAGGCCACATTCTAGTATTGAATTGCCGGATGCGATTTTGCGCCGTACAAACATTTAACTTGTAATTCTCTGGATGATTTTTTTTCAATAAAAAAGGGAAACATGTATATTCATTGAGGAGGGGAATGTTACTGAACATCAGCCTATATATAAGATATCATGAAATGAGGGCCCTGTCTTTATCATATGGCACATGTTTTAATTACATATTTACTTACCCATTTTGATGTCTGACATTGTACGGAAAATGAATCTTTTAAAGTTGTCAGTGGACATTGTTCTGCAGCTACAGAAGCAAGGATATCCAGACATGCCTCCTGTTCTGCATGAACCAATGGCGATGTTGGTGGCTGACAATCAAGACATTCACTTCCCTCAGACTCAGTGTTCTTTGTTCTCAATGACAGTACAATCTGAAAATAAATTATATATCATGCTGCAATACATTGTAATAAGTACCGGTAATTTTCTGGCTTATATATGCAGGTGTAACACTTGCAACCCTGGATCAATAATAAAAAAAAAACTTAATTCTTGAATGTCTTATCATTTTATATGGTACAGACATATTTAGACTGTATGTGGACATTTCAGACCTGAGAATTTTCCAAACGAATTTCACTGGATTTTTTGGACCCCATACTTTTTGGAACCCAGAATAAAGCCAAGTCTTTTTGAAATTCTACAAGTCCAAAACCAAATTCATCAGATTTGGAATTACCATCATCTTGGTCGATTATGGTAATACATGAAATGTTTTATTAACAGTAACAATAGCATTTGACCCAGAAAAGTAGCAGGCATGCAATTCAAGTTCAAAATTTATGTATTGTTGGAATATGTGATATTTTAACATAGCTATGAATAACAGATTGAGACATGGGGAAATTAAATGATAAAGACGTAATCATTAGGAATGACATACTTCAGAAAGTCTGTTGTACAAGTTATATTAAACTGTTACTATGCACAGGGAAAACAAATTCAAAGCTAGGTGATAACATACTGTAGAACTGGCAGTTTTCATGATGGCGACAGATTTGATCGATATGACACTTTTTTGACAGCACATGGATGACAGTTAATACCTTCATTTAACTTTCTTGCATATATTGGTAATAATCTTATTTTTATATGACAATAATCTGTTGTATTTTAAATCTTAATATAAAATTATACATTGTATACATGTTCTCTTCTGGTAACATTCAACAACAATAACATTACTCAATCAGACTCTATATATCTGATTATCTGTAGTAAACAATTATACAAGATTCCAACAACACAATAATCAACGTGAGAAGCAGCAGAGTTTAAAAATATGAAAAATGGCAAGAAAACTGCTGACACGATGCTCTTACAAACATGAAACTAATCAGTGAAATTATTATTTACCATTGATCCGAAATTCAGATGCCTGGACAGTGTAATTCCATTCTGTGAATGCATACTGTATGAATTTTATGCATGTATCTATAGGCCTTAATCAGATTTAAGACAGACTTAAAATTCTTCTGTTCCATTCAGAAACAGAATGCATCTGCCCAAAAAATATTAAATAACACATACCTCAATTCGTCGTCGTTTCAAACTTATCATAGTAGCCGATTTTCTAGGTGAATGTTGACGTCGATGACTAAAAACAGACGGAACTGCATTGATGTTCAGTTTAGGTCTAAATTTACCATCAAAACCAATACTAATATTAATAAGGTTCTTATTTTTCTCGAAGTCCGTTTCTATAAAATGTCTTGAGCAAAGCCTCGTGTTTACAGTGGGTTGGAAAAATTTCTTCTGCTCACCTTCTCAACCGATTCTCTGAATCCAGAGTTTTTTCAAATGTTTGTCACTGGGGAAGGAGAAACAAGAGGGCCAAGATGGCCCTATATCGCTCACATGACAATCACTGTTCACTCATTAAAACATTGTTTTGAACCTGTGACCTGGTTTTTAACCCCAGATGACCCATGTTAGAACTTGTCCTACATATAAATAAGACAAACATTCTGACAAAATTTGGTGAAGATCCAATCAAAACCATGAAAACTACAGCATAGACAAGGTTTTCCTAAGATTTGACCTCGTGACCTAGTTTTTGACCCCAGATGACCTATGTTCGAATTTGTCTTACATATCATTAAGACAAACATTCTGACAAGGTTTGGTGAAGGTACGATCAAAATTTGACATCTACAGTGTTAATAAGGTTTTCCTAAGATTTGACCTCGTGACCTGGTTTTTGACCCTAGGTGACCCATATTTGAACTTGTCCGTAATACCATTGAGACGAACAATCAGAAAAGGTTTGGCCAAGATCCAATTAAAACAATGACATTTAGAGCTTTTACAAGATTTTTACCTAAGATTTGACCTGGTGACCCAGTTTTTGACTCCCGCTGACCCATGTTCATCCTTGACCCACATATCTTTGAGGCAAACATTTTGACAAGGTTTGGTGAAGATCAAATCAAAACTGTGACATCTACGGTGTTTACAAAGTTTTCCTAAGATTTGACCTGGTGACCTAGTTATTGACCCAAGATGACCCATATTTATACTTGACCGTTATATCATTAAAAGAAACGATTTGACAAAGTTTGGTGAAGGTCCAATAATAACTGTGAAATCTACAGTGTTAACATGGTTTTTCATAAGATTTGACCTAGCGACCTAGTCCAAGATATTATGAAGACAAACATTCTGACAAGGTTTCATGACCATCCAATCAAAACAGTGACTTCTAGAGTGTTCACAAGGTTTTCCAGCAATTTGCCCTAGTGACCTAGTTTTTCACCGGAAATGACCCATTATCAAACTTGGCCTACATATTATTAAAAAAACATTCTGACAAAGTTTCATGAAGATCCAGTCAAAACAGTGATTTCTAAAGTGTTCACAAGATTTTCCCTTATTTGGCCCTGGTGACCTAGTTTTTTACCCAAAATGGCCTAATATCAAACTCGTCCGAGATTTTGTCGATATTAACGTTCTGACCCAATTTTGCTAAAATTGAGCTAAAAATGTGGCCCCTAGTGTGGTCACAACATAAAGTTTGACGACGCACGACGCCGGACGCCGAACACAGACTGATCCTAATAGCTCACTTTGTGACATGTGAGCTAAAAACTGCACATGGTAGAGTTACAGTTCTTGTGCACTGCACTTTGGTAGATTGAAAGAAACATGCACACCAAGTTTGAAGTCATTTGAACTTATCGTTACAAAGTTATGTTCCGGACAAGCAGAAGGGGAAGCTATCACCACCGACGACTAAGTAATCCCTAATGTCGCCTAGTCAGGCGACAGAAAAAAGTTGCTGCTCGTTCATCTTGTATGCCATGTTTGTTTTGAAGACAAAGTTACGACATAAATTGTCCTATGTGGCTGTACTAGGCATTTCATTATATTCTATTTTCCTAAGAAAGTAAGATGATTATTGTTCATATGTTGTACATGTATGGTAATATTTATTTTATCGACTCTACAATATTCACAGAGATCAGAGACTACACTGTAGCCTCAGGACAATTTTTGCAACATTTTGTGCAAACAAAAATACAAACTAACCTTTGACCTTTCAACTCAATGCAATTAATTCACTTGTAAACGTGTGACGTCATGGGACTGTATGCATACTTGATCGCGAGTCGGAACAATTTTCGGGACCAATTATCGACAATATTATAAATTGGTACCCTGAGGCTTTTCCAAAGTGTTCAGCCAGTCCACGGAACTTTACGGTTCAACCTAATGACACCTGGCTAACGTTATTGCAAGGGAGATAATGTAGGAGTACCGATTACATACTTATCTCTATGTATCGTCGGAGGTCCTAACTGCGCCTTTTCTTGTTTTTATCGTAGTCTCGAGACATTTTACCGCACGCGCCAGTGATCGTGTGAATTTTTTTTCTATGACGTAATAGATAAACAAGGATGGATATTTGTGTTAAAATACGATTCAAGTATATAAATAATGCCAACTTCATTTCACTCAACTGTTTTTATGTGTTTTTTCTTAATACAAAATGGTTTCAACGAAGAATGTCCCTTTTAAGGTGAATCGTCAAATCACAAATTTGTGAAAAATAGCCACCTGACATTTTTGCTATGCATCCTAAAAAGTGGCGTTGTTCAATAATTACTGAAAGTACATAACTGAAATGAGTTTTTATCAATAGCTAATGATTAAATGTACATTTCTGCACCAGTAAAATAATATTTGATGATTAACTGATTAACAAGTATCTATAATTCTCACCTGAACTTATGCAAATTCCATTAGCCAAAACAGGGATGCTATATTACAATATAGCATCCCTGGCAAAAATAATGTATCATAATATCAAAAATAATTTAACCTACAATGTCCAACAATAACATCAACATGTCATTGAGGGTTTCCATATTTCAAATTTTCACTTTTAAATGTTCTTCCATGTTTATTTTCAATTCTAAACACAGTCCTCAATATTCACATTTCACAAAAATCCTCCACACACGTGTTTACACTATATGTACTACACAGTAGCCTAAACACACATGGAAGAAAATTCACTTTGTGAAAGTTGAGGACTGTGTTAAGAATTGAAAATAAACATGGAAAAACATTTAATAATGAAAATTCAAAATATGGAAACCCTCAATGACATATTGAAGTTATTGTTGGACATTGTAGTTTGAATTAATTTTGATATTATGATACATTATTTTGGCTAATGGAATTTGCATAAGTTCAGGTGAGAATTATAGATACTTGTTAATCATCAAATATTATTTTACTGGTGCAGAAAAGTACATTGAATCATTAGCTATTGATAAAAACTCATTTCAGTTATGTACTTTCAGTAATTATTGAACAACGCCACTTTTTAGGACGCATAGCAAAAATGTCAGTTGGCTATTTTTTCACATATTTATGATTTGACGATTCACCTTAAGCACAAATTGTTGGAGTAAAAATGTCTGGAACGCACCGTTTGCAATGTTTCCTGTTGCATCAATAAAAATCACGTGACCATAGTCGTATTTTAAGGCTGTGCCTATTCTTATTATTACATTTTTATACCTTGTAGATGTTAAGCTTGGTAAATGATTTGAATCCGTATTTTTATTCTCAATTGTCACCCGGAACATACAAAGATCAAGAAAATATTTCAATGACGCAATCATTCAAGCATGTTCAAGGAAGACTTGGACATAGGTAAAACTATGAGTGGAGAGAAATAAAACTTAAAAAAATATGGGTTATTTAAATTACAGTGCTCAAATTGGAGAAGTATGGACAGGTGACACATCTTTTTCAGTCCTCACTGTAAACAGGAGGAATAAACTATGTTTAAAGCTACTCATAACCGATAAAATAGTTTTATAAGTTGAACAATGCATTGTTTTAAGTAAATTCGTTCAAAAACCTATAAACATGAACAACCTTGCCTAAATTATTGTAAATGTTAAGACGTCACTCACACATGGCGCAGTTAAGACCAAACAAATGGTGGTATTATATTTGACTCACAATGTGTTTTATGTCACAGTACTTTGTAGTAGAAACGTATTTATGATGGGGGGGGGGGGGTTCTTGGTATTGAAGTAAATTTGTTATAATTAAGCACATGGTTAGTAAATAGTTTCTATCATGTGTAGTGTATTAATGTAGCATTTCACAGTTAAAGCTTAGATTGACGCAGTTTGGGCACTCGAGGATATATACATTAAACAGTTTGATGAAAACAATTATAATACATAAGGGTCATCGATGGAGACAAGTCCTCCAGACACAGCTCTTCCAAATAAAAAATGCTTTCTTTGTTAAGCCGGTACTTGGCGATAACTTCTTCATTATTTAAATCATCTACATGTTCTAGTCTAGGCTTAAAATGTATCTGCTATCGTCAGCGTCTTTAATTTAATAGGACTAAAGCGTACTGTTCCATAATCCGAACAAAATTGCTATCGATAATCGAATTAAAATGACTTTTCACTATCGATTGCAATATCGATTGTTTAATATACTTTCAAATACATGAATTTGTATGACAGTATACGGATTGTGATATGGACAAAAGATAAACCAAGAATATAAGCACCTGACCGTAATTCAGGTAGAGGATTAAGCATGTAGAGCCTTGAACTTTTGACCCTAGGTCCTATAGAATCTTGAACTTTGGACACCTATAGGCTGTATAGTTCTTGTAGAATCTTGAACATTTGATCATAGGTCCTATCAGAATATGTAATTTAAATTAGTTTTGTAAACTAGCCATGTCTGATTTGTATTGAACATATTTTCATGTACACGTGACGTGAGAGAATAAAAAGATCCTTAACTTTATAGAATCTTGAATATAAGTTCCTGTAGAAACTTGAACACATGACCCTAGTACCTGTAGCATGTCATGCATTAGAACCTGGTTAATGTAGAAGTTTGAATATATTCAGGGTCTCTTTTTCGCGTAAATTGTATTTTCGCTTATGTGTCCGCTTAATATTGTTAAAATTTGCCCTTTCAGAAACGTATTCTTTCTATATTGTTCATTAATTAAATTTATGTTTAGTGAATTTATTTCTAGCCTCTTTCAAATTTTGTCTAGCATTATAACAATCGTTATTAAACCAAGGTTGATCTATTTTAGTTTAATACGTCTTTGGTTTTACTAGATTAACGGTGTTTATCTTTATAGCTAAATATTTGGTGCGCATTCATTTTATATACACGTACATGGCTGTATATATAACGCTTATAAATTTATCAGCAACTACATCAACATTTATATTTCTACGTAATTCATGACTATGGGGACAGTACGTTCGAGTGCCGTTATCGGTGACAAAGGGTTACAGGGTTCCAGAGTTGTTTTGTTCCCTATCTAAAAGTGGGGTTTTATCTCTGGTTTTACCTGGGCGATTCGGCCACCATTTGCTAAACATTTGATTACTAATAGACAGAGACAAGCACTAGTCTTATTATTACATGTATATTACATTTATAATACTAGACAAGTAAGAACACAAGTCTATACAATTTCTTACACGTCATATGTTCATTCAATTATTCGACATTGTATTATACATGTATGATTTTGTGTTCCTCAAATATATACGAGCGTCCCCTCTTATAGGAGCATCCCCTCGCAAATTGCATATTGAGTTTGTTCTTTATTTTGATAATAAAGTTTTGTAGAGATGAGTATGGACTACACGATATTGTAAGTTAGTGCTGTAGGAGATATGGATTTATAAACATGACTCACGGGAGAAACGTGCTGCTTTAACGAATGTCATTGACGGGTTACTTGTTAGATTTCGTGCATCAAAGGTGACTTACAAAAAGTGGTTTTATTTAAACAAATTTACGGGAAATTTAGTGGAATTTAGGTTTGGTTTAAACTTTATTTCAATTCAATAGTCACATTTAAAAGAAATGTTCGTGGACGTAATAATAGCGTTTCATAATTATGTGCTTGATTGAAACGTGCTCGCACATCATACCTAACACCTAGAACTACCATAATTATTATCTTTACTTCAATGGTCTAATTTAATTGTTGTATAATTAATTTGCCAATAATTTTTTATGGTTTTAATTTCCCAAATAGTATCACAGGTGATTAGTATCAGCTACGGAGTAAAACGGAATTACTCGATGTTTTACGGATCAATGTAAGTGTGCTGCCGCGGAGAGCAGGTTACCTTTAATATTCACTCAAACTTTATTATTTCCTTATTTGGAATGATACAACGAATGTAGTTGATTAGAAAGTGGTACATGCTTTATATTGTGTAACAATACATGGCTTAAGTTTTGTGTAAATGTATACGGGTGGCCAGTTTGTGACCAGTATAATATCACAAAGAACTGACTACAATGTATATTGTAAATAATGACCGTAGGGCGGGCATGATCTTTTATTCGAGAAATTCTATTATATCACGTGTAATTTCAGGTGATTACACACATACCTGTCATCAGACGATATATATCACCCAAACGAAGAACATCATGTGTTCGGATGTGTTAGACAATCACTGCAATTTGGCATCGACATTTATATGGTATACATAAATTTTATTACAATCGTTTTATATATGTTGATGAAATGTTCATGAAAATGTGAATTTAGTTTTTGTTTTGTCAACACACTCGTGTATTTTACGGATAATCTAAGTTAATTTTTAAAAGCACAAATTTGTGACAAAATGGCCACCGGACATTTTTGCTATGCATTCTAAAAAGTGGCATTGTTCAGTAATTACTAAAAGTACATAACTGAAATGAGTTTTTATCAATAGCTAATGATAATATTAATTGAACATTTCTGCATCAGTAAAATAATATTTGATTATTAACAAGTATCTATCTATAATTCTCACCCGAACTTATGTATTTTATTTAATGACGTAATTTTAATGGAATATATTTCGTTTTAGGGAGGTTGATTGTGGACCTTCACATGGCACGTGGTCACTCAAAAGACTGAACATTTGGATGATACATGAGGTATGCATTACATTTTGTCTCTATAGTCATGATTCTGATTAAGTTACCTTATGCTTGATGTCGGTTAAGGTAATACTCAGTGCAACAATTGATGACCTTGACACATAGAGCATCGAAATTTTGTATTATGAATATTTCTTCAATTATCAAGTGTAGACAAACCACAATTTGGCACTTTGAAAATCGTCATCCAAAGAAACTTGAACTGTTTTACAAACTGGCATACACATGAAAGTAACAATACTATTTAGAAGCAAAAAGTCGAGAAATACGTTATTTTTTGTGCAAACCTGCTATTCATAGCAAATGTTATATTTGTTAATATGCAACCGACAATAAATAAAGTTTGTGTCTTGGCGATTATTTTGTCATACTATGAACAAGTCAGTTAATTTTGTTGAGTAATTGCTATCAAAGTGAAGTTTAATTTTATTGTTGACAAAGTAACTGTTTAATCCATGTCTTTATGTTGCCAATGAATGCGAATATAGATACATGTATTACAATGTATAAGTCCTTGGTTACATACATAGTCAGCATTATCAAATATTCTTGCAATAACCACATGTTTATTATTCCAACAGATTGGGAGGTTTGCAGTGAAGTGTACCATCCTCAACCAGATGGCCAAAGCTGAGACAACAAACAGAAGATTCATGTAAGTCAACTCTATGTAATATTTCTATAGTTGGATGTATGTTGTGTTTCATATCCTTTTTAGATCTTATTCTTTAACTTTTCATTATCTTATCCTCTTATTATTTTATCATTTTACTAATTTATTCTTTTATTATCTTATCCTTCTAAACTTTTAACCATTCTAATCTTGTATATATCCTTTTAAACTTTTAATCTTTTATCACTTTACTGTTTTACTTTTTTAATATCTTATGCTTTTAAACTTTTAACCATTTTAGTTACTGTTTTACTCTTTTAATATCTTATGCTTTTAAACTTTAAACCATTTTAATCTTGTATATATTCTTTTAAACTTTCAACCATTTTACTGTTTTACTTCTTTTATATATCTTATGCTTTTAAACTTTTAACCATTTTAACCTTTTATCATTTTACTGTTTTTACTTTTTTTATATATCTTATGCTTTTAAACTTTTAACCATTTTAATCTAGTATATATTCTTTTAAACTTTTAACCATTTTAGTATTATTTTTTAAACTTTTGACCATTTTAACCTTTTATCATTTTACTATTTTATTCTTTCATTATCTTATCCTTTAAAACTTTTAACCATTTTAATCTTGTATATATTCTTTTAAACTTTTAATAATTTAACTATTTTATTTCTTTTAAACTTTTAATCAATTTACTATTTTATTTCTTTTAATATCTTATGCTTTTAAACTTTTAAACATTTTAATCTTGTATATATCCTTTTAAGCTTTTAACAATTTTAATATTGTATATATTCCTTTAAACTTTTAACCATTTTAACCTTTTATCATTTTACTGTTTTACTTCTTTTATATATCTTATGCTTTTAAACTTTTAAACATTTTAATCTTGTATATATCATTTAAAACGTTTTACCATTTTAACATTTTATTTCTTTTGATGTCTTATGCTTTTAAACTTTTAACCATTTTATCATTTTACTATTTTACTTCTTTTATATATCTTATGCTTTTAAACTTTTAAACATTTTAATCTTGTATATATCATTTTAAACTTTTTACTATTTTACCATTTTACTTCTTTTAATATCTTATGCTTTTAAACTTTTAACCATTTTATCATTTTACTATTTTACTTTTTTTATATATCTTATGCTTTTAAACTTTTAAACATTTTAATCTTGTATATATTCCTTTAAACTTTTAAACTTTTAACCATTTTATCATTTTACTATTTTACTTCTTTTATATATCTTATGCTTTTAAACTTTTAAACATTTTAATCTTGTATATATCATTTTAAACTTTTTACTATTTTACCATTTTACTTCTTTTAATATCTTATGCTTTTAAACTTTTAACCATTTTATCATTTTACTATTTTACTTTTTTTATATATCTTATGCTTTTAAACTTTTAAACATTTTAATCTTGTATATATCATTTAAAACGTTTTACCATTTTAACATTTTATTTCTTTTGATGTCTTATGCTTTTAAACTTTTAACCATTTTATCATTTTACTATTTTATTCCTTTTAATATCTTATGCTTTTAAACTTTTAACCATTTTAACATTTTACTACTTTACTTCTTTTGTATATCTCATGCTTTTAAACTTTTAAACATTTTAATCTTGTATATATCCTTTTAAACTTTTAACCATTTTAATCTTGTATATATTCCTTTACATTTTTAACATTTTAACCTTTTATCACTTTACTGTTTTACTCTTTTAATGTCTTATGCTTTTAAACTTTTAACCATTTTAATCTTGTATATATTCTTTTAAACTTTTAACCTTTTATCATTTTACTGTTTTATTCTTTTATTATCTTATCCTTTTAAACTTTTAACCATTTTAATCTTGTATATATATATGCTTTTAAACTTTTAACCATTTTAACCTTTTACCATTTTACTGTTTTACTCTTTTAATATCTTATCCTTTTAAACGTTAACCATTTTAATCTATCTTGTATATATTCTTTTAAACTTTTAATCGTTTTAATATTTTATCATTTTATTTAATTTTGGTCTTCTTTAACCAATTTTTGTTTCTTGTCTTGAATCATTATGGAGTCTCACTGGTAAGTTAGGAATTCATGTTTGCAGCCCACGTTCTTGCTGACGATTCTAGGGTACATAACTACAGTCCACAAACTGATTGATGATTTGGGAGTTCATATCTACAGGTCATGTCTCATTGATTAACCTGGATTTCATCTTCGCAGTCCAATGCTCTCACTTTATTAGGAGACATTCCTGCTGAAACATGATTATCACGGGTGCGTTTTTGTGGCATATCTTGTAGTGTTGTTCTTTTTTATGAGTCTGGAGTTTGTCCTGTAAATCTTGTTACTCACTGAGGAGTCTATAGTTCAGTACTGCGGATTAGGGATTTTCTGATTTACCAATTTAGGAGTTCATGTTTGCAGCCCACGTTCTTGCTGACGAATCTAGGGTACAAAACTGCAGTCCACAAACTGATTGATGATTTGGGAGTTCATATCTACAGGTCATGTCTCATTGATTAACCTGGATTTCATCTTCGCAGTCCAATGCTCTCACTTTATTAGGAGACATTCCTGCTGAAACATGATTATCACGGGTGCGTTTTTGTGGCATGTCTTGTAGTGTTGTTCTTTTTAATGAGTCTGGAGTTTGTCCTGTAAATCTTGTTACTCACTGAGGAGTCTATAGTTCAGTACTGCAGACTACGGATTTTCTAATTCATCAAGTTAGGAGTTCATGTTTGCAGCCAACGTTCTTGCTGACGATTCTAGGGTACATAACTGCAGTCCACAAATTGATTGATGATTTGGGAGTTCATATCTACAGGTCATGTCTCATTGATTAACCTGGATTTCATCTTCGCAGTCCAATGCTCTCACTTTATAAGGAGACATTCCTGCTGAAACATGATTATCACGGGTGCGTTTTTGTGGCATTTCTTGTAGTGTTGTTCTTTTTGATGAGTCTGGAGTATGTCCTGTAAATCGTGTTACTCATTGAGGAGTCTATAGTTCAGTACTGCAGACTACGGATTTTCTGATTTAACAAGAAGTGTGTCTGATTGTTAATTCCGTAAAATTCTTGTTAATATCTTCTTATTGTATGCTTTCCAGGTGTGGCTTGGTGTGATTTCAAGACAAACATGAAGAGAGGGTATTTTACACCACAGAGCTGAAGATTTATTAGCAAGCTGATTAGTACAGAGAAAGATGTTAGGTAAATTCAATATCAAATAAATACTATACGTTTTGTCAAGTAATTCAAAAGGTTCCAAGTAAAATCAAAAGTTAAAACTCTTTTAACTGATAATTTTAAATTTAGTACACTTGGAGCTGTATTTTTATAGTTTTTTTTAGGATTTTACATGTCCGGGTTGGAACGATAACTCTGGACATAAAGTAAAATTGTTAAGGTTATTTATTGTAATCTATCAGCATTAATAACATTATTCAAAATTTCAGGAAGAATCTTATGAGATTCAAACTCCAGGAATATTTGAAATAGCAGTGATGATTAAGTGAACAATGGACACAACTCATTGATAACGTGATTCTGCATCACTGGATACAGATAGAATACAGAAAATAGTAAAACACAGACCTTTTAGTTTGATCATGTTCTGATGTGATGAATATAATTCTACATATCTAAAGATTTGGTTTGAGAATGGAGAACTTCACACAGTTTGATAAATGGAATGAGGATTGGAACATAAAAATTGACATAAATTTATAAGTGTGGCTTCTTATGGAAATAGACAATGTAATACAGACTTAAGTAGCACATCCATTGTATGGTTTAGGACTTAACCAGTGTGTGTAATCATGAATAATGTTTGTGTTACAACAAGAACAGTCCAGTACGATAATGTGTGTTTGTCAAAAATTGTGAAACAACAAAATTTCTCCATCTATATGTGTATGTTCTTTTGGTGGTGGTTAAAATTGTTGTTGCTATTCTACCTCTCCAAAGGGGCCCTCTTTTGAGCATCATGTCCCTCAAACATCAGAATGATTTTTCCCACTGTACGGTTTTACCATTAATTTAACCTCTAGAGCAACAACCTCTAAATAACAAAGTAATGTTGCTATTCCAAAAGGGTGTTGCTATGGAGAGGTTGCGTGGTATTTACAAGCTATTGATGAAATGATAGTAGTTCTCTTTAAGATTATCTGGTTATGGCAGATAAATTCTGGTACATGTATTTTTTACCAAACTTTATAAAAAATACTTACTGCTGATAGGAATTACACTAAATAGCTCTCGCAATAAATTGAATTGGTCTATGGGTCAACATTTGTACATGTATAAATGACTACGTTTTTATGTCAAATTAAGTTCTCTAAATTAAATAGATGAAACATGGGGAAATAGTTTTTGCAAAGTTACTACAGATAAAATCAGTATTTTTATTATTAAGTCTTGATAAAAAAAAATTTGTGTGAATATTTTTGTTTGCACAAATCTACATTTACATGTAATTATCTGCTATGTGTAATGATACATTTGATGTATTCATATCATTCAATATCTGTTTCTAGGCGTTCATTTCTTATTTACACATATTGTCATGAATTTGTTGTACAGAAATAAAATAATTTTAAAAAAGAATGATTTTGTTGTGAATTACATTTGAATTTACAATTTATTTCATCAACATAAGTTGTTTTGCTGCCAAGTACTATTTTCATTCTAATGTATGGTTTAACAAACAGAACCATTACTTATGGTTTCTCTGATGATCTTTCTGCACAATGTTAACTCACTGTTGCCTAGTCAATAAATAGGCTGCACTCCGAAAAATGTTTAGGCATCTATATTTATGAACAGAACAAAATATTTTATTTGTAAACAAAATACGAAGTCAAATACACTTACAATACGTATATTATATAATATATTCAAACATACATGAAATGACAAATCTATACATTATGAGGATCAACACAGTCAAAGCAAAGAATGAAGAATGGTTGATAATGCTGAGATTTCGTCATTGCTGGTCATAAAAGATACACAATAAACTCAGCGCTATTATACATAGAAAAACATGGCTAAATTGTACAGCTAAACAAGATAATCATACAGATCTTTGTGTAAATCAAGAAATAAATCAGTAATATATTCCGATGCAAAAGATACCCTACGTGATTTTACCAACTGATAATACAATCAACAGATTTTATGCAATCACATAAATATTCATATCAAATACAGCAGGCAAACATTACCATATGTCAGAGAAAGCTGTTTTGAATGTAACCAGACTTGTGAAGGAATATCATTTTCAATGAAATGATCATAGTTTTTAGCTTATTAATAATTTCACCTTTGCAATGAACAGTATTATTTTGATGACTTTTCATGCTTGAATTTAATTTCATAACCAATACATCTAATGTAAGACAGGCCATTTAAAGCTTCAGAAGTTAATTAGTTCAAACTGAAAAGACACGAAAGGACACGGGTAAACATATGAAGAAAATTTTATCATAAAGTACAGTCGAAACTCATTATATCGAAATTGCTTGTATCGAAATCCCGCTTATATCGAAGTAAAGTTAGAAGGTCTAGATGATGTTCCATGTCAAATATCTATGTTTTACACCATATGGTTTAAGACAATTAGATTGTTTAATATTTTCCTTTTGGCTGCCATGGAAACCAGAGTTCTGCATGGAATGAGCTTCTGTTATCATTTTGTTTTGTAAATGACCACCAAAGATCGTTTCTGTGGAGTTTCTTCAAATTTGACACAGCCGTTTCAGAGGAAGTCCTTTGCAGAATTGAAGACGGACAGACGGACGGACGCCAGACACAGTAGCATGCTAACAGCTCTCCCTGAGCTTTTCTGTAATAACTGTAATGAATTATTATACGACATTGATGCGTAACTACACATTTTAATGCATGATTGCTGTCAATTTCTTCAAAATAGGATGCCAAAATGAACTTTTAAGAAAAAAAAGGTTAATATTCGACTACTTATATATAATGATCTTTAAAATGCGTTTGACTGGGTATAAAGCTGTTATAATTACTTCAAATAAATAAATACATATTATTGTCATATAAATGAAGGCTGAATAGAAAACTTTTCAAAACGTGTTGAAAAAATATACATATGAAATTGATATACATTGTATCTGATTCTGGCCCATGCACCCCACCATACTTTCGGCGCCAAAAAGAGGTCTTGGGACTCTCTTTTTTCCTTAGTTATTGTTCATTGCATAAAGTAGAGATATTGAACTGTATTGTGTGAAAAGATTACAGATGTACTTTTTGGTAAAATTTTCTTCATACGTTTACCCGTGTCCTTTATTTTATACCAGCTAATGGGAGACTAGTCCTATAGAACGGACTTACTACATTTTTTCAATGGTAAAGAAGCATAGTACACAGAATTCCAAAACACTTGATTGAATATTTGTCCCGGAGATTTTATATACATTTAGAAGATTTATTCAGCTTTAATGTTCTTACTTATTCAACTGTTGATTTGTTTCTAATTCCGGAATGGCTAAAGTGTTTGGTTGTTGAAATTACAAATTCATTGAATATGTTGCAACAACTATCGTCTGCCTTATAATTGACATTCCTCCTTTGGCGTTTTAACAATACAAGTTAATTTTTAGTAAACCCTATTAGGTAAATGCAGGTAAGTTTCGAAAACTCAATTGTGATATACATGTACATCTGCTTTTAATGCACCTGTTGATGCAGATTTTTTTATCTGATATTAAGTTGTTGCATTTGAAATCTATAAAACAATAATCACAACATTTTAGTGGTTAAAATTTCACAATTTTCTTTTACTTAAAACCTGTGTTTTATTTTGAAATCAAACGAATGTCACGAATGGCTGCAAATCATCACACCAAACTATTAACCTTGACTTCTACAATGGTGAAATACAATGGTTCAGTCGCGCTGAGCATCACATAACGACCTTGACACTTGACCTTGTTCAGTGTCCGTAAATATATTTTGTGTGTGGTAGCCCGTTGGGCTACCAGAATTTTTTCCTGGTAGCCCAGATTAATTGTATCGTATATCTGTAATTGATCGGAATTACCTATGTTTCGTGTGTGTTATGTCAGTTTCCAATATCATTACCAAGTGCACTAGTAGAAATAAAGTAAAGACATAAATAAGCAACAAACAGTTCCATTATAACTTATATTACAAAGAAAAACAAGTCAAGCTAAAACATATCATGATATGTCATTAATCTAAGCACATTTCTATGAAATCATCCTAGAGTTTTCATATAACAAAATAATATCACCATCACGTATATACAAACTTTGAAGTCAAGCTGCTACAGTTCTTTTAACCATTTACACTAGTCTATTAAGCACACTTTTGAGAAAACAAGTCAATCATAAATATATATGTAAACACATTTCTATAAAATCACCCCTGAGTTTTCATAACAAAATAGTATCACCATCACATATATACAAACTTTGAAGTCAAGCTGCTACAGTTCTTTTAACCATTTACACTAGTCTATTAAGCACACTTTCAAGAAAACAAGTCAATAATATACTTAAGCACATTTCTATAAAATCAACCCAGAGTTTTCATAAAAAATGATTTCACAGTCATAATAATTTCACATTAGCACAATTTATACACACACACACAGTCGTCTAGTCTAACACTGTTACACTGGTAACTAACTACTGATCTCTTGATGTAGGATCACTCTCATCATCCGAAATGTCTACAGCAACTGAAATAGATAGAACAATCATAAGTAAAAAAAAAATAGGCGCAGAGTTATGAAAAACCAATATTTTATTTCGTATTTACAGTCATAGATACTCAAGCACAGCAAACATAACATGGTTCATAAAAAATAAATAACTTTCATAGCTGTCTGAAGCAGTTTGGTCAGTAGTTATGCTTAATATTATTTTATGATGATTACCATGAGTTTTCTGCGGTACTTTGTGACCACGCAAATGTCTGGTACCAGGGCCACTAGACAACCAGTGGTGGATAGCAGGCTGGGGATTGAATGATACTATGGAAGGACCATCAGAATGTACCCTCATCAGAGCATCTTAATGCTGAATGTCATTTTATGGTCAAGTTTTTTAGAGTAGTTGTAGCATAACTTCAAATCGTCTTTATCATCTCCTACTTCTATAGTCAGGTTTGGTGTCGGGAAACTGTCTGAAATATACAATAAAATCTCATTGAATAGTATTCAACAAGAATTACACTATAAACAGTAAACATGTGTACATGATACTGTACTTTCATGATGATCTTGTTTAAAGTTGTTATTGATGATGATGATGCTAAAATATAATTGCACATGTTGCTTGGAAACAGCTGTTCTGACTGCTGCCGTTGATAATGATGATGATGAGTATAGAGATACTGATCAGAATGTATGATTGTGTTGTATAATACGATGCTCCTGTTGTTGAATGTATTCATGATGCTGATCCTACTGCAGCTAATGATGATGATGAGTATAGAGATTCTGGCCAGAATGTGTGTATGATTGTGTTGTATGTTGTGATGCTCCTGTTAATAAAAGGGTTCTTGCTGTTGTTGCTGCTAATGGAGAAGATTAGAAGGATGATGGTAACGATAGTGCTGATTATGTTAATGTGTAGGCGTTAATGACGGTGATGGTACTGCCGATTGTCATATTGGGCTTATATGGTTCGATTATATTAGAAACACGACACTAAAGATTTTTTTCCAATATTCTCAATAGCTTCACTCTTTCTTGTTGTTTAATAAATCATTTGGACTAAATCTTTAATTGAAAGATGAAATTCATGCCACAATTTCAAATAAAAAGACAAGCAGGCATCCAAGTTCACCCTTAAGATTTCATCAAGGACTTATATACATACATTTGTTAACGCCTACAACCTCTCTATAACAACACCTTCAACATTTTCCTAATCTGATATTTACTACAAGTTTAGCCTCTGTAGAGCAACAACCTCTAAACACCAGCCAATATTTGCAGCTCCCACAGGGTGTTGCTCTACAGAGGTTGTACTGTACGTACATACAAAATGAAATAAAAAAAGGTTAGTATCTCATAACCATTAATTTGTAGAAATACATACATTAAACATTAAAGTTCAATTTACCATATATAATGTACATTTTGGACAGGTCCTTTATAGCTGGCCTGCCATCATATTTACTGTGAGCCTTCTCTCCAGTTAATGTATGACCAACCCACTTCTCCTCCTTGTAAAGCCTTCTAAAGAGACATTTTGCTGCCTTAGCATGGTTACTGTGGCCAAACTCACTGATGTCTTCCACCAGGTGTGAACCTGGGGTGAACAATGGTAAGCATTGTAAATGTATTACATATATATATATATATATAGTTCAAGATACTAAATCTACATGTATGTTATTGTTTGTCTACTGACTCTCATATCCAACAGCAACTGGAACATATAGTCTTCATATGAAGACAGCTTTTTTATCTAACAATACTCACACTGTGACCCCAAATGTAATATTGTAACTTCCCTTTTTACATTATTCTTATCATATAATACAAAATATCAAAGGTTATGTTTTCAAATAAACTGCCTACATGGATATAATGTTTTACGAGAACTCGGTCAAACCAAGGGTAATAGGTTCTTGTTTATAATAATCATCTAACTAACAACGACTACATTATACAACTTTCATCCATCTCCATATCGCTTACCGGTACTCTGTAGAGAGGTTAAATTAATAGTTAAATTGTACAGTGGGAAAAAATCATACAGTTGTTGAAGGGAGGATGTTGCTCAAGAGAGGGTCGCTCTGGAGAGGTTGTTCTGTACACCTAAATGAATAAGCTGAATAAATCATAACACAGAGTTACAAAAAATATCTGGGTTCATGTAATTGACATTACTACAGTCAGGCTTCTTGTTGCTTGATACCAGTGTCACAGGGGTATTCATAATTCGTTGACCCTTGTTTTCATCAGCACAGAAATAAAATTCAATTGAATTTTCAGTTTTTGGTAACATGACCGCCATCTGAAAAATGAAGTTATTTTAAGCGGACAGATTAGGGATTTATGACATCAAAAACAAATATTTTCACAGTGGATGTTGATAGCGGAAGTGGTACTCATGTCTGCACAAGAAATACATGCGCCCAGCGAATGATGACCTAGATGAGTTGAACAATAGTTCAACTCACAAAAATAGGACATTCATACATGTATGTAACTTTCTTGGACACCAAGTTGCTTGGAAAATTTTGCTTATTTAGACATATTCAGGATAAGAAAGAATTGTTTGAACTGATCGAAGTACTGAAAGTACTGAGGGAAACTGAACTTACATAGACTTGCACTGCAACATGGACGGGGAACTAGTTTAACAATAACATAGCTCTTAATATATAGGTCCACATAAAAATTCATGCATGCAGAGCGAATGACGGATATATAGAAAGCTAAATTGTCGTTCAGTTTCCAAAAAATATTTAACATCCTGTTATTAAATGGTGAAAAGTTGTTTTACACAAAGATATATAAGCAATCAATCTTAACATGATTTATTAACTGAAAATCAATTTTTTATATCCAATTAATCACATTGAATGTAAACAATTAGACACTCACCTGTACAGAGTTAAATTTACCCATACTGTCACATGTTATAGAAGGCAGGAATTTTAATCTTTTCACAATGTTCAATATTTCATGTATAATCAACTGTTGTCTGGTTCTGACAGAGTTCTCCAATACTTCCTTCATGTCACTGATTCTTGCCATGTCACGGTTACACAGTGTCCCTGTAGAAATAATAGATGTACACAAGACTCATTGTAAAGTTTGGTTCACCACGGACGTATGTAACAGATACAAATCATGAGTTTTAGAAGTACAGTATAATTAATGTATTAAAAGCATGTACATGCAATATTCATGTCATAATACCTATAATAATACATGTATCAAATGATCTATTACTCATTATGATATGTGTAAAAACAGACGTCATTTGTTGTACAAACTGTGGACTTCATCCAGTAGTAAAATGTTTATCAGGGGAGACAATGACTTCCATACAAGGTTATAGTAATAACAGGGTTTGTTCCCTTACATGAAATTTAAAAGTTCTTCTAAAAAGCTTAATGCCATAAGCTGTATTGTTGTACAAACTGTGGTCTTCATTCATGTTTATACCGGAAGTAAGATATTGACCAGTTGTTTCAGATATGAGAGGTGGGAGGAAGGGCCGGGTATACTATATTACAAGATGGTTTATCACAGACTACTCTACTGAAGATCATGCCTTTCACAGTCAATAACTAAACCATAGACGGAATCTTACCTAATTCCTCCTTCTGGTCACAGAATAAACCGCTAAATCCCTTTGTACATTCACAAATTTCCCACATACTCTCACCAGCCCAAATTTTACATGTGGCCCCGTTTTTACACACGCCATACGCATCAAACGCTCGGCACAACATTTGCATTTCACCCTGCTGGCTAATCATATCATCCATGTCTTCAGAATCTAAAAAACAAAGGAAAAAAATTACAGTAATAAAAAAAAAAACACTAAAATAAAAGTGTATGACATATACACACCATCAAATAAATTTATATACTAAGAGAGCCAAGAAATGATGTTCTTGTAAAATGAATAAAAGAGTTGTGACACAGGTATCAAGAAAAGTTTGTATTGAATGAATACCAAACATCTATAAATTGACAATTATAGACAGATTGTATTTGGATTCCAAATTTCAAGCACTGTTACACGAGATTTTTTTTTATGCCCTAGTCATTTGAAATGGCAGGACATAATTATAGTGTTACCCCTGTCAGTCTGTCTGTCTGTTCAAATTTTGGTTTCCGATCAACAACTCAAAATAATTCACGGATTAGTTTCATATTTTACATGAAGTTGTATAATAATAAAATACAGGTCAAGTTAGATTAAAGTTAAAATCCAAACCTTTTCACAGGAGTTGTGACCCTTTTTTTACTTAGCTCTTAGCGGGGCCATTCATGTCCTCCCGACCATTTCTAGTTACCATTTATTTATCTATATTAACTTTTCGGATTGAATAAAAATGTGGGACTTGAAATGAATTTGTAGATCAGTGAGCTTTCAATGTGATGTGTCTGAATGTGTCGTAGCTAATAGAGACCGGCCACAAGGACTTATATACATAAGTCCTTGCCTGCCAGTCCAGCAAGTTTCTTTTACTGAATGGAATCACAAAAAGTTACAAATTGAGAATCAGCAACTACAGGAAGTGAATCATTAGGTGTCAGTGTTTTATCTATTTTTGGAAACTAAACGATAGTTCAGCTTTCCTTAGCCGTCACAAGCTCGGCATGTACATCAATTTTTATCTAGACCTAAGTACTATGTTTATCTACACACTCATTCTACGTGAAAAGGTACAAATAAAAAAAAAGTAAAACCAAAATATTGACTATTTCAGAAAAGAACTTAAATACTTTCATAAAAAAGAACAATATATGACCATATTAAAAATATGTCTGGTGTCCCCAAACAGACCTTGGATTTAATGCTATAATAACTCAAACCGATCATGGTAATATACATAATAAAATACGTTACAGAGCATAATCACCAATATATAGAGATTACATATACACACAATACAATTTATCTTTTATAAATGGTATGAGAAAGACATTTTGAAGTCTACTAAACTGCAATTTTGTAAAAAATGAAGAAAATCTTACTGTGATTTCGGATGCAAATAAACGTGCCATAAGATTTTTAATACATGTATAATTACATGATACTCCATTACCTGTAAACGTTGTGATTTACGAAATAGAACGCTCAAAACGTTATAAAATGTCTGTCAATACTCCAGGTACATGTATGTGAAAACGTTTGAATACCAGGCTTAATACAAGTAATTATCAGTTACAAAAAGGCGCATATAAAATGTGTAACGTATCTTACACCGTGGTATTAAACTTGTATGTGAAGCTAAATAAGTTTCATAATTTAAACAGTATTGAAAAAAACTAGTGCAACATCATAAACACATAACAACATCAAAAATATTTTTTAGAATCAACAATCATTGTTTTCAGTTAAAGTCATAAAATGTTTACACAAGTTAATATGCACAATGTACTTAAAATGATGTATCTGTAAGAGTTTTACTTTTAAAACTGTATGGATTGTACAAACAATTTACTATGTAAAACAAATACAAATGTATGCGCTTTGAATCTCGTAAACTACACCACTATTGAAATTTTCTGCGAAATGTATTTGTTTACCAATTTTAAAAAATGATTAGCTAAATGTGTGACATGTATTTTTGCTTTTAATTGTCAAAGAGCTGAGTATTTGGCTTTCACACAAGCTCCCATGATTTAGGAATTGATCATAATGTCCTTGCCTAGTTATATCTATGTATTTATCTGTGGACATCTAAATCTTCACGATCTTCATTTTCGTCTTACTATCAATATAGATCTATCCTTTTTCAGTCTGTAGTCGCCTATTGTTTTGTGATATTTTTTTTTATATTTCCCGGTTCTCTCTTTGCCTCTCGGCTGCAGATTTTGTCATTTTTTTGAAAGTATACCGACACTAATACGGTATTGAGTATCTGTTTTTGCTCTAAATTAAACTTAAACTAGAATTTCCACGAAATGATTACAAAGAATTTAAAACTGGTAAAATACGTTATGTAGAAATAAAATACGTTATGTAAAAATAAGATACGTTGTGTAAAAGTAAGATACGTTTTGGTATACAGTATGAGTTTTATGCATTTCAAACGACCAGCAACAGTTTCATTTTAATAACATGAACAGTTTAAAACATACGTTACCAATGAATGTATCGAAATTATGTTAGTTTTGTCTGTATCACATATATAAGCTTGATAAGGTACGTTTTATTCAATAAGATACGTTACGCTACTATTTGAGTGTAAGTCACCTTTGTCACTTATCGTAGTATTCATAATTTGATTTCTATTACTGCATCCATTGTTAATGTCAAGAAACAGCAGCAAATAATCTTCAACAAACTAGCCAGTAAAGTTTTACTAACCTCTTCTCTGAAGTCACACATGGAATATTTGATTTAAAACTATTCCCGCGATTCAAACTTTTCAAACTTAGGCAAAACGAACAGCTACATGTTTCCGGTGGAAGTAAATTTGAAGATCATCCGCTCATAACCAATATGTGCGTGATTGAAATGCTAGTTGACTTGTTTGTATAATTGATGTAACGTATATTATTTCAACGTATCTTATGTACCGAGTATACTAACAGCTACCTTAAAATAATTATGGTTAGCTCAATATAAACTTTGTGTTATTAAACAATGTTACACCTTAAGATGTCGTAATTTTGTCAGCTTTTTACATTCAAATGTAAACAGTTGATTATATAGTTGAAATATCATGCAACGTATCTGACGAAAATATTTTAATAATTCCAGCTAGCGCTAAGAACTGTCTTAAATCTTTTATCTGACCATGTTCCAAGGATTAATGTGTTTATTTTTCAAAGAAGTGATCATTGTAGGTAGTGAAAACATTTGTTTGCATAACAGTAATGGAAATCTGTACAGTAAAAAGTTGAGTTAATGTCGTGTAGCATATCTTATTTCAAAAACAGGGACAGGCTGACAACTTGTATAACACGAGAAACCAAGCTGTACCATTTTCAATTATACATAAAATACATTGTTTACCACCTAATATAATGTAAAAACACTACCTTTTATCGCTGAAACATTTAAAAGAGTAGCTATAGAGTGACAAACTAATATACTGTGTACAGGGACAGGCAAAATAAGACCTAATATACTGCTTTGTAGATCCGACAAATTTTAACCATGATAATGTTGGACCGTATACATCATTTTTCTAATAAATATGATAATTATCAACAAAAAGATAACGATTTTACAAACATTTCCTGCCATGTCTGTCCTCAATTGATCGGGGACAGCTTAAAAAAAGAATTGCTCAAACTATCGTAGAATGAGCGTACAAATAATTATTAAACTAGTTCCCATTTCATGTTGCAGTGCAAGTCTATGTAAGTTCAGTTTCCATGAGTACTTTCAATACTTTGATTATATGTAAATACTTACTGTGTCCCTTTCCTTCATCTTCAGGAAGATCATCCTCATCATGCATGTCATCATCATCATCATCATCTGACATGTCATCATCATCTTCAGAGTCACTTTCCATTTCACCTCCTCTCCCCATCCTCTGATCTTCTCTTTCACCAGAATCAATGAATTGTATTAGACGTTGATTATCTGATCCAGTATTTCTTTCATTGTTCCTCTGCATGGCTTGAAACGCCTTTTTTGACATGCTGATATACCTGTAAAATAATTCCAAATCAATTGTACACGCTAAGGGGATTTCACTAAAATTTCAAAATTATGCTTTTTCAAAACATTTCCAATAGAGAACAAAATTTGACGTCCTAATTTTAATTAAACTTAGTAAATAAAGTTTTGTACAATCTCTTCAGACCAAAAAACTCAGTTCTAGCCGATTCAGTTGCACAAAAGTTTTTCCTGTAACCTTAATGATTCTGATTATGTTAAACAGCTTACCAGCTTCACAGTCGTCTATCCGGCTAGTTGTATTGTAGAACTCCACGCTACAACCTCCGCAAGAATTGACATGACAAACAGCCGTCTTATCTTTGGCACAAACTAAACCCTGACACAATGTGATGGGACAACATTTACGGTTCGTGCAATCTAAAACATAAATACAATTTATGCTTATCATGGTGACTAGTTCATTGAGTATGGTGATTTGTATGTATATGCTACATGTATCAATATGTACATTACTTATGTATAATGTTACATGTATCAATATGTACATTACTTATGTATAATGCTACATGTATCAATATGTACATTACTTATGTATATGCTACATGTATCAATATGTACATTATTTATGTATATGTTACATGTATCAATATGTACACTACTTTTGTATATGTTACATGTATCAATATGTACACTACTTTTGTATATGTTACATGTATCAATATGTACACTACTTTTGTATATGTTACATGTATTAAGGAACTAACATACCATCCATAATTTCCTCAGGTGCTGAAAATAAACAAGAAAAAAGATAAATAATTGAATGTTTTTCATCATTGCAAAATTTCTATAGGCAGCCATTAGGTAATTATCTTTGATATGAAATATCAGGAAAATTACAGATTACGAAAATAATTCAATTTAGACAAAAAAAAGGAAACATAAAACCACGAAATTTTATGATAATTAAACTAAATAATTATGTGGAATGTTCTGTTGCATGTAATATTATTTAAGGTAAGTCGTGAATCATTAATCGTAAAGTTCTGGGTAATTTCGTAACTCTTCAGCATATAGTCTAAGAGTCTATAAAAAAAATATTATCTCATAAAATCATTTAAAAAAATCATGTTAGGAAAACAAGATATAACAAAATGATCAGATAATAATCATACCTGCATTTGCATTGACACACTTTTGTTCACAGACATCATTAGTTTGTTTTACTAAACAACATTTCTGTCCATGTTGTTTACATTTGCTATCATCTGTACAGGAAGTTATGGTTCTATCAGCCTGGCATGTTGTTGGTGCTGTGGGACAGACACCCGGATGGACTGTATAAATAAACACAAATATAGATTATATGAATCTGTAGCAGTGTGGTATATTGTATTTATAAATTGGCTGGGATATTCACCAGTCCAATTAGCTCAGTTGGTAGAGCATTTGACTTGCAAGCAGGAGGTCGCGGGTTTGAGCCCTGCATTGGGTACATTATTTTCCTCTTCTTATTACAAATCTAATCAAATGTTAAATCTAATGCTAGAATGGTAAATGAGATTGATTCCTGCACAGACAGTAAAACCTGTACATTAAGAGACCATCTTTGTGACCAATAGAAACGGTCTTACAATCAAGTTGAAATGTATAGAAATATTTGAAAAACTTGTCTGACAATTAGAGTTTTTTTCAAACAGCTGGTCATAATATCAAGTTGGTTGCTAGGCAAGGTTTTACTGTGTTCTTAGTTTAGAAGGAAAATTATACAACTTTATGAAAAAATAGAGAATTGATACAATGTTGCCAGTCAGTGACTTTACTTTCAAATGCCAACATCTTCATATAAATAAAAGACAATAAATATGGCTATACTTATCTAACATACCATAGTTGTTGTTTAAATTTATTTCATAACCAATAAGGTTAATTTTTTGCAAAATCTGTGTTCTGGATATAACTAGACATTAATTGAATTCTGAATTAGAAAATATCTTTATAAGTTTTGAATGTCTTACAACATTAATATGGAAAATAAAACGTAAAAACACATTCACAGGAAACACCATATTTAACAATTCCACCTAGCCTGAAATCAAAACTTTAAGAGAAATTCTTAAACAAACCTTTTGTACAGTCCCTGTTGCCATGGAAATCAGATCCTGGAATTTTGGTGCCATTCTCATAAATGCAATGCAACAATTCATTATGAAGAGTTGATTGTACAGGGTTATAACTGTCAAAAATAAAAAATATGGTACTTCCTTATAGTAACTCTGATTCTAAATTCGCAGACTAGTCTTAGACCATGAATGAACGAATTCAATATTAGTGGTTTGTCATTTAATCATATTGTTTGTTATGTTACGTGCTTGCTCCTGAGTTAAATATCACAGTGGTCTACTTTTATCAATTAAACTTCTTATTATTAAATGTACAGTTTATGATTAAGAGTATGTTTAAATTTCAATTTTCTTGAACAAAGTTCATAGAAATAAATAGATCTATGAGTGAAGTCACTTGACAGTCCCTACCTCTTGCCATTACAATTTGTCCATTTTAAGACAGCTTTGCCATTTCCACATATTCCATTTTTCTCTAATTGCTTTTTCGCATCCATTAACTCCACCTCACACTTACTTGGCTCACTGGTGACTGTAAAAAAATGTGTTTTAAATATACAGTGCAACCTTGGGATCTCCAAAGCAACACCCTATGAGAGCAATATTACTATCAGACAGCCACTTGACCATGTAACCCCCCTGCTGTTTAATAACTTATAAAGTACAGTGCAACCTCTCCAAAGCAACACCCTTTGGTGTAGCAAAATTAAGTTGTTGTTGAGTGGATGTTGCTCTAGAGGTTAAATTGATAGTTAAATCATGCGGAGGGGAAAAATCATGTTGTTTTACAGGAGTGTTGTTGCTACAGAGAGTGTCACTCTAGAGAGGTCGTACTGAACTTACAATCAAACCTGTGTTTGCAGTCACCTATGAATAAAGGTCATCCTGTGTAGAAAAGTCTGTTATTTCTAAACAGTCATTGATTATTTGGAACAAATGATCACCAAAAATAAAGGACAGTTCTCAATAAACGCCTCATTTTGTCTTTCCAAGGGTGGCCTGTGTTCACAGGTTTGACTGTGTATTGAGAATATCCAAGCAGGCTTAGTTCACAAATTATGTCTGAGGTCAAGATTAAAGATATTAACGCCTTACCCATCTCTACACATGTACGGGAGCCACAGCCAATGTTGCAACATTTTTCTTTTGTCTTGCAATAAGAGTCTTTGGAACATTTAAGTTTACACAATGGCGATCCTCGGGGTCTGGGACACTGCCCCTCCTTCTCTGAAATATGCAAATTAGATTCCATGTCAAAAGTGATTTTGAAATAAGTTATATTTATAATGAATAATTTATATGATAAAACAGCTGGTTCCAGGTTTTGGTAATACATTACAGGTTAGCTGGTTCCAAGTTTAATAATACATTACAGGTTAGCTGGTTCCAGGTTTGATAATACATTACAGGTTTAGCTGGTTCCAGCTTTTGGTAATACATTATGGGTTAGCTGGTGCCATGTTTGATAATAAATACATAATGGGCTAGCTGGTTCCAGGTTTGATAATACATTTGTATAACCTGAAAGAGGATAAAATGAAATACATAAGTAGTATGTAACTTAGTACAATATGCAAAACTCACCCATTGGACAACAATGTCCATTTTTGCATGCATGGTCAGCTGAACATCTATTAGCTGGACAAGTGACACCATCAAGTGGTTTTAAGTTCTCTCCACAAACTGATTCTTTCTCTGAAATAAAACAAATTGTACTAAATACACTATATAAAATAACATAAATGTACTGAAATATCACAAATACACTAAAATAGCATAGATACACTAAAATAACACAAATACACTAAAATAGCATAGATACACTAAAATATCACAAATACACTAAAATAGCATAGATACACTAAAATAACACAAATACACTAAAAGAACACTAATACACATACTTAAATACACTAAAATAAAATCATTACACGAACATAATATGAAATACACTAAAACAACACAAATAAACTAAAATAAATCATTGTAAACATACCTTTACATAAGTCGACATTTATGTTTGCCAATGCAGGGTAATTTTTTACCAATTGGTGAGCATGATGCCGAATAGTTTCGATTATTTCACTGACACATTTTCTATTTTTTATACTGTCGTCCCCTTCATTCAGGAAGATGGATTTGGCTAAACAGACAGCAAATTCCTGTAATTGCCTGGAAGAATCCACATTAGATATTTAAAATGACAAAATCTTACAATGGTGCTGATCATTAAAAGACAAAAATCAAATTACTAAAAAGTAATCATGAAAACTGAATATTAATAGACTTGCACTGCAACATGGAACAAGAACTAGTTTAATGATTGCATGGCAGATAAATGTAGTACTTTGGTCATGTTCAAAATTCATGCACGCCAAGCAAGTGATGGCTAAGGAAAGCTGAACTATCACAAATATCTTGAAAGGACACAAATGTGTTTGAAATGCACAGTTTCTAAATAGACAACCATTTAACCAAGAGATGAACTTTGTTTATTTTGTTTATATCAAGTTTTATGCCCCTTTTCAACAGTCAGAGTCATGTGAGACAGACAGTTCACCTAACCATCATTTCCCACTTACAGAAAGGCTGTTTTTTCCCCATTCTAGGCAAGACATTCCCAAAACTACAATGCTATTTAAACTCAGTAGTCAAATATCGCGTTTGAATTTCCCAAAATGAAAGGCTAAGGTCCCTTCCCAGTTTTTGAAAAAAAGGCCCTGTACATGTACCAAGTTAACTGTAAAATGAAGTTTGATTGATAAAGAAGACATCATTTGTAAATATCTGTGTTCACTGGTAAGTCTGCACAAGAAGTAAAAGGAAGTGAGTCATGTAAGAAAACCCTGCAATAAGGAAATCAAAGAGCAACCTACATGTATTTGTTATCCTCCATGAATTGAAACATCTCGCTTCTATCACAGTTTGCCAATTACATGAGGTTGCTTTATATATGAGGTTGCTTGAAACACAAGTTCTCATTATACATGAGGTCGCTTAATATATGAGGTCGCTTCGAACATGGTTCGCCTACTACATTGTACATGACGACGCTTAATAATATGAGGTCGCTCGACACATGAGGTCGCTCCTAGCACCGTTTGCTAACTACATGAGGTTGCTTGATACACGAGGTCGCTCCCAACTAAGTTCGCCTACTACAACATGAGGTGACAGGTCAAGGCGGCACAATTCCATGACAATCAATTAGTGAGACGGTCCAAGACCAAGACGGCCTAGTCCAAGACGGTCAAATTTAATACAGGTACATAGAAATAATAACTTGTGTTGTTATTGACTGTTATAATTTGAATTCCATTAATGAATCATTTAGCAAAAGTGTAGTTAGCCTGGTTCCCTGCATCAAAAATGTGCTAACATTTCATATGTTAGCCTGGTTCTCGTTGTCAAAACTGTGCAGCTATCGCGTATAGCTAATTTGGTAATAGTGTAAAGCAGTATGCTTAATTAAATTTAGTTAGTGTTATTTGAACGAATATCGTCAAATCTAGTACCATGAATTGTTTACTAAGCTGTATCATTAACTACAAATTGTTTGCTGAGTATGGTTATTTCTCTACCATAATATATAAATATTGATGTATGTGTCAATAACTACAAAATGACTGTTAACTGAGTGTGAGTTATTTCTACCATAACAGAAAAAAAAACTAAGAACGGAATAAGTGAATGAAATTTATTAGGAACTGAATTGTGAAACTTTGTGATATTTACACACACATAGAGATAATCAAACAATATTTACACGAAGGAATCAGACAAGAACATTAATTAGATTTTACAAAAATATATTAATTAACGAACTATTTACATACAGGACCCTGTTTTATGCGAACTGAGCGATAGATGGCTATCGAACGTTGAACGATCGTTCAGTTTAAGCATATAAATGAACAGGAAGTTGAAACTGAATATTTTACATGTATGAATATGATGCAAACAAAACAAAACATAACAGAAACACAATAAAAAAATAACAATAACATTGAATGACATTAGAAAGTTTATAAATATCTAGTCATATATGCATTTACACTTATAATTCTGATACAAACATAACATGTATATAACAGAAACGTAACAAAAACTTAACAATAATTAACATTGATTAAAAAAATAAGACCATAAAAATTGTACGTGTTTACAATATAACACAAATAACAGTATCACTAAACCATGGTTCCTGATAATAATTGATGTTTTACTGTTTACATCCTAACTCCATATAATTCAGCACAAGACCGTAAAAAGGCTGAAGTGGTGATGTCATTGTTCAAGTAATTCATCCACAAAACCTCCACATACATTTCTGTTAAAATCGCCGGCACTGACAGTCAACTGTACTAAATCAGCTTCCCGCTTGAGAAGAGGTACCAACTCATAAAACTGCAAGCCACTATGTACTGCCTTGCTATTCAAACGATGATGCCAACCTGAAACGATAGAACTCATGATTAGTTTAATGATGAGAATGTTATACTGTCATGAAATATTATCTAAAAGATGAAGTTGGTACATTGTAATACACAGTTACATCACTGAAATAAAGGAACTCCAATTTCGCGTTAGAAGACGTATCCAAGATGAATCATGTTTTTACATTGAAATTATCAGAATATCTTAAATCTTAAATTCTCAATCCACTGATCACGGACGTACTGAATCAGGGATTGCGTCTGTGGGGTTGATGCCTGGGCTGTCAGTGCGTCCATCGCCCAGGGGATATGTAGGTGCGGCAAGAAGTGCAAAGCCAGTAGCTGTCTTACAAATGAATGCCGTCCAGTACGTTGCCTGTATGTTTCAGCCAGTCCTAGCTGCTGGACGTGTCTCCATACGGCCTGAGTCCAGTGGAACACACAGCCCATAATAGACACCCAGGGAAACGAACTCTAGATTGCCTGCCAAGCAGCTGGAAATATAAGAGGTTTCATGTTGTTTGTTATAATATTGAAAGTGAAATTGCTTGTAATTATTTTAAACAAAAGAAATATTTTACATAAACGATTTACTAAAATATCTGTCGGGATTCACTAGAATACAGTTACAATCAACAAGCATTGGTCATTTAATATGGATTAATGCAAATCCAATATGTACATCTACTGAGCTGTGTGAATTATAAAATGAACAATATAAAAAAAGAAGCTGAATAAAGTACCTTTCTCAAAATCCACAACAAACCCTTACACAGCCAAATTGTCCATTTGCTCTTTGATAGACCTGAATACCTAGTAAATAATAATGAAAATTTAACATTTTATACAGGGTCAGCGTGCATGTTGCATAATACATAAATTTATGAACATATAAACATATGAATAATCGTCTTCAGTCAGTACATGGAGGTCTATAATTATGGAAGTCTAAAGTTGTCTTCATGAAACTATATTGATATAGTGTAAATGTCATGTGACTGTTTTACCGGGAAAAATATATAGACTCCTGAGATATATCACAGTTTTAAGAAAATAATTAGCGAGTTTTAACCTCAAATAATTATCTATAGACCTTAATGTAGTCTTCTTTATAGTCCGCCTATACATCAGACTAAACACCAATGGCATTTGCTGTGTTTTCCCATCCTTTTCAATGAATGCGTGAATAGGCATCAACTGTCCCTGCCGTTGGAATGGAGCACCGAGAATCTGATAAAAAAATAACCATTAACATACAAAACTACATTAAATCGATATGTGTATATAGATGAGGAGAAAGATTAAGTTTTCATTCATCATGAGAGAACTGTTTGTCCGATTTTAATATAGTTTCAACGCATAAAGTATTTGTTACACTACACAACTTCTGATTCTTAATTTCCGTCTAACTTTACATATTTTTGGATGTGTGCGTCTTTCGTAATGAACTTTTTGGCATCCTTTGTAATCCAACAATGCCTGAGGTTTTCGAGTTGCATAATATTAAAGGAGACCATGGAAATGAAAATACTATACCTTAAAAGTACCATCAATGTACCATCGCTTGGCCGTAGACAGTAGGGATAACTGGTATCTTGTCGAGAACACAAAATGACGTTGGTCATCTTCAGACAAGTCGGCAATAAGAAATTCATCGCTGTTGATGAAGGCATGATCAACCTAATTAAAAAAGAACTGTGTTGTCAGTAAATAATATAATAGCGAAATAAACTTATGCACCAAATACACTTTGTATGTGTACGTAACAAAAGATAAAGATGGATCGATGAATACATGCCTATACATGCCTATAGGTTTACGATATATTACAATTAGCATACAAACAGAATAATAAAGAAACGGTAAAATATTGATGACAATATGAAATCTAATGTATGCTAGGCTTGCTGCTCATTCGTTATTATACAACTGTTATAAAATTACCTCAAAATCAAGTGAGCAAGGTTCTGATGGGCGCATCGCCGCTCCTGTCCTGTTCGCCACATGCTTCAATAAGGCCTTCTTTGGTATGGCATGCAGACATGATTGTCGGACGCATTCTCTAGTAGCACTTGCTCCTCAATACTAAGTGCTGGCAGGTACACTTGCTGACATGATAATGCGCGAACCTAATGGAAAATTTGATTAACTCAGTATAATTTACAGAAGTAAGAAGTCAATACTGTATAATAATGGATGAACAACATATTTGAAGAAAAATGACAAACTAAGTAAAATTTACAAAATTAAAGTCAATACTGTACTGTATATTTATTGTCAAGAAAAAGCGCGAACCTAGTATGAAACGTATATTTTATCAATTCAATTGTGATTATCGTCCGTACTCAATGTGAATTTATAAAAATACAATACTCCATGATTTAACGTTAATCCAGTGAATCTGTATATAATAATACCTTTGAATACACCTGCTTCTTCAGCTCATTATCAGGTGTCGATGGACGTATATGATTCACAAGCCCTTGTTCAAATACATCACCCCTTTGTCGAATAGTTGCGTGACAATATGTCTTCCATGAACGTGTCGTGCAATGCCAAATAACAACGCCGGACTTGTTCTCTCTCTAAAAAGTACGAAAAACAATGTTCACCATTTAGACCATATAGATACAAATTTACATATAAACTTGTTCCCTGCATTCTCAAAAAAAACATATGTCACTGTATTTTTTTATAACACGAACGTTAACAACAAATATTGACATACATTTATAACGCGTCGTGCGACGCCATATAACAGCATTGAACTTTATCTCTGTATAAAACTTAAAAAAGAAACACAACTGTAATTATGGTATGCAATTGTTCACCTTTAAGCCATATGAAAAACCGGTGCTTGTAATCAGTAGTTTTTTTTCTTCTGTGAAACACCTTCTATGATGGTATAAGTGACCCCCTGGTTATGAATAACGGACTCAGTGAGGACGTCATGGACTGATCTGTAATGCATCAACAGTATGATAATAGTTACACTTAGCTGAATTCATATGAATTTGATTAATTGATTAACACTTATAACATAATCATTCACATAATAACACTGTAAACCAAATGGTTACATTACTACATATTTATTTACAGAATATTGATCATAAATCAAATGGTAATTTTAGTATAAATTTGAGGGCTCAGCGCAACACGGTCATAACTTGTTCTTATTTTAATATGATTTACGACACTGATGCGTTGAACCCTCAATATGCATAACAAAATTACAATGTACATAATTCTTCTTACATATACTTACCTTTCCTGAATAGGATGGACAGAAGATTCTAACCGACGATCTGATATATTGAATTCCACTTCGATCAGTCCAATGGCAGTGGATTCTGCCACAGGTAAGTCGTCAAAATCCACTTCCTCATCCGTCAGTTCATGAAAACCGGACCCATTTACAAGTGTGGATGCATCTACTACAGTCTCATCCATGTACAGATTGGCCTGCACATCTGAAATCTGATTATAAAGGATCCACGATTAGAGAACCATATAATATCAAACTATGACACTCATGACATTTTGTATATACAAATAATATAATGTATATACTATGAAGAAAATAGCTGATACCATGATTCTACCACAGTTTCATCCATGTACGAGGGTTGACCATTAAGTATGTAGACTTTTCTCATAACTCCGAAGTCCTTTAGGATAACTGAATGAAACTTTGCACAGACAAACAAATATTCATTTCTATCCCGTGGTTTTGCAATTTTAGACGATATGTTTCACTTTGAAGTGCACATATAAATGTTTCCATGACAACCAGTAGCGCTATGCGGCGCACAAGTCATTTGAATAGTATGTGTTGATATAAAACGCTAAATAAAACAGTTAAAAATGGTGAATTGCGCATCCAACTCTAAAACTGTATATATTGTATATAAATTCAAAAAATTATTAACATGAAATTATGTGACATCTTTGAGCAATTAAACTGGCAGAATAAGCAAAACCAATAACTCACATTTGTCTGTATAACTGGAATGGTGCTCAATTCTAGCACCGGAGGATCTACGTGTATGATGGGAACATACCTCACTTCCACAATCATAGTACCATTGCTCAATTCTAGCACCGGAGGATCTACGTGTTTGATGGGAACATACCTCACTTCCACAATCATAGGACCAGTGCTTAATTCTAGCACCGGAGGATCTACGTGTATGATGGGAACATACCTCACTTCCACAATCATAGGACCAGTGCTTAATTCTAGCACCGGAGGATCTACGTGTATGATGGGAACATACCTCACTTCCACAATCATAGGACCAGTGCTTAATTCTAGCACCGGAGGATCTACGTGTATGATGGGAACATACCTCACTTCCACAATCATAGTACCATTGCTTAATTCTAGCACCAGAGGATCTACGTGTATGATGGGAACATACCTCACTTCCACAATCATAGTACCATTGCTTAATTCTAGCACCGGAGGATCTACGTGTATGATGGGAACATACCTCACTTCCACAATCATAGTACCATTGCTTAATTCTAGCACCGGAGGATCTTCGTGTATGATGGGAACATACCTCACTTCCACAATCATAGGACCAGTGCTTAATTCTAGCACCGGAGGATCTACGTGTTTGATGGGAACATACCTCACTTCCACAATCATAGTACCATTGCTTAATTCTAGCATCAGAGGATCTACGTGTATGATGGGAACATACCTCACTTCCACAATCATAGGACCAGTGCTTAATTCTAGCACCGGAGGATCTACGTGTATGATGGGAACATACCTCACTTCCACAATCATAGTACCATTGCTTAATTCTAGCACCGGAGGATCTACGTGTATGATGGGAACATACCTCACTTCCACAGTCATAGTACCATTGCTTAATTCCAGTATCGGAGGATCATCAGGTATAGTTGGAACACAACTCACTTCCAACACCATTGGACCTGTGCTCAATTCTAGCACCGGAGGACCTTCGTGTATGATGGGAACATACCTCACTTCCACAATCATAGGACCAGTGCTTAATTCCAGTATCGGAGGACCTTCGTGGTTTATGTACACAGATTGATTATAATACATTATTATTAATACTCGTATATGATCCATGAATTGACCCATTTTATTCTTTATTTGTGACATGTCCGCTTCTTTTATGATTGATATACATATATGATTAATGATTGTATCCTCGATGTGTTTAATTAAACAATGAATGTATCATAAAACTATTAACTGAACATTATTTTTAAATATACCAAAGATATTTCCGGTATCGCTCTTTAAAAGCGACGATTTTGCAAAATCTATCGAAGAGTTTGGTACTCGAACTCTAAACAGTAGGCGTACAGTTCATTGGTTTCAGTATAGCAGTGTAGCACATAAATTAGACATTAATTATATTTCAAGACTATGTTTGGGCTACTTTTACAATGATAAAGTTAACACAAACTTCAGTTATTTAAGCTAATTCCAGTTATATCGGTATGCGCTAGAAAAATTGTTCATTTATATTCAGTTATACATGTACAACATATGTTTTTCTTACCTCATCCTTACAGTGTACACATATGAATGATATGTCTTTTCCAGTCCTGACAGCCTCTCTGTAGTCATTCAGACTCATTCCTGAAATACAATCAGAATTTTCCAAAAATTACAACTTCATTCAAAACTACGGACTTAGTTATCGAAATATCAGCGCAAAAAATATGCATGCGCGAAGCACTATAGTTTGAAAAGAGAAATATTTAAATGTGTGTCATACACAGACTTTCAACAAATACAACTTACACACTATATTTTCACTGGTATTATAGTATTACAAAATCATTATATCATTTCAAAGACATCGTTTTGGTGATAATTTGTTAGACTTAAGTAAAGCCACAAGTATGCGTATTGTAAATGGAAGATTGCATTATGACAACACTGACATGGGTCGAATATCGTGCATGAGGCATAATGGTCAACTATCCGTAACACGATGCAACAATTTTGAATTTATCTCACACTTCAAAATTTATTTTTAAAAAATACAGCACATTCGATGAGATTTTCATGTTAATTTCACTTACAGAAAGACAATTTTCTAACAGAAAAAAATTGTTAAGCTTATATTGTTCATTAAATGGGTCCTTAATGTAAAACCAATGACAAATTCACTCGCTAATTACGCAGAAGTTGGTAGATATCCAATGATTATATGTATCAAATATTTTTTAAAGATATTCCAAGATAAAAGTTCTAATTGTGTTATCAACACTGTTATTAGAAAAGAAATAGAAAATTTAGGAAACGATTCACATAACACCACATGGGTATATAAAGTTCATGAGCTACTTAATCAAACTGGATTTTTTACAAGATAACTATTTTAATCTTCAAAATAACTTGCAAATAAACTGTGTTTATGCTTGAGAAAAAATATTGGTTAGAAATATTTTAACAAATAAAGGTGATAGGATACGTTTGTCTAATTTCACAAAATGGACTGTTTAATTTATCAAAATCATCCAGACCTGTAACTAATTGGTGTGAGATACATATATTTGCAAATGTGTGTGAAGCGTAGGGCATTTATTTGAGTAATTAATTTCTTTAATCATATTAAATGAGCTGTCTTATTCTTAATATTTTGCATTTAATATAAACATAATTACCTTTTTTATAAAAAGACATTTTATGTTATTAATTAAACATTGAATCAATTCACGTATCTATACAGTAGCTATATACATGTATTAGCAATAAATGTAAGTGACTGATTATGTAATTAGAAGCTAGTCTGTCAATGACACTGTTTGTTTTATTGGACTCCCCACTGTGAAATATATTGGAGTGCTAGCTAGGTCTTAGTCACATGCCTCGCATTCTTGGTTCAATGTCTTTAAGACAACATCACTTTTTCGGTATATTAAATCAAGAACTTACCAGTTTCACATATTCTGTGGTTCCATTTCTCACATCTGTCGCACTGAATGGCATGCTGATTCTTACGAACCGTCTTCTTACACACAACACAGAAAACCATAATTGTAACAAATTATGAAAAACACTAGCTGTGTATAATACTGTAATACGATTGTACCAATATAGCAAATATAGCACGAACGAATGGTGAATATTTGTAACTTTGTTTTATTTATGTATCATTTCAGATGTCATAAGTTATAATATATTGAACGGAAAAGGACCCATGAGTTGCGTGTCAAGCAAATATTTATATACAAATATATTGAACGTACAGGTACTTCTTTGGATTCACACCTGTAATAAGGTGACACGTACGGACCCATGATTAAGGTGTGAAGCCAAGTTGCCCCATCGTGTCAACTTTTGCATTACATACACATGATAACGTGTCATTATTGCAATACTTGAATTATAAATTAATTAATATTTTCCGAGACATAGATCTATGTCTTTGATATTTTATATTAACCTATATCTCTTTGTTTTATTGTATAATAATTACTCATTTAAAACTATACTTATATCTTTATCATATATTTTTTTATTATACTCTATATAAAAATAAACATATGGACCGTCACATATTTGACCGTCTTGGATTTGACCGTCTTGGCTTGGGCCGTCATGGAAATGTGCTGTCCTGACCCACATTCCAACATGAGGTCGCATGTACAAAATTGACATCACGGAAAACAGTGAAAAGTGAAACATAGTAATTGTGAAATATATTACATCACAAATATTCAGGTTGTAATGAACTTTAATGCGGCTGTTCAGTTCTCTATTCATTGACAGATATTGAGCGTTTTTTTTTTCGAATATAAGAATAATCAATTTAAGGAAATCAACGACCACATGTAAGTAGCATGCGCACATGAACCATTCTGTAAGTTACGAAACCATTAATTCAATGTGATATATATCACTATACCGGCAGAAGTTTTGCTTTGTGTTAGTGACCTAGTTGTGAGTCCCTTATTTGATGATTCTTTAAGGCCAAACCATTCCTGGATACATACTGATCTACTAATACAATTATGTTTTACGATTTTATGCACGTTAACAAATATTGTAGATGAGAACTGGTTTAGCCATAATATCTGATCGACCTTCAGAATCAAGGATTATACTAAGATTTGATTTTGTTAGTCCATTTCTAATCTTATTTGTTTGATGCAGCATATAATAATGTATCTCGAGTACCAGTATATTTAGATCACCATTTAGCATACAAGACCAGAAAGCCATTTTTCGCGCTTTATTTTCCTTCAGAAGCCATTGTAAACAGACTCTACATGTATGAGATCAAAGTTTTCAAAGCAAAAAACCTCGACAGACCCATATGTGAGTATTGGAAGAACTGTACTATCAAAGAGCTTCAAGGATAGGTCGACTGGTAGATCAACATTATTTGCCTTCATGAACAGTTGATATAGAGCTTTCTTTCCCTGTTGCACAATGTGCTTTCAAGCCTAAATGAAAGAGACTGAATTGGCAAAAGTTACCCGAAGTCTACAGGCTTTTCACAAAGCATTACAAATGACAGCGATTGACATCATGTACTGGGCCAGAAAATGAATGGAATTTCAGCTCAACTGATGCAGATGCATAAAAGAAGTCTGATAATGATATAAAGTAGTCCTAATTGGCAGTTGCTTGGTTTACTGGGAAGGATTCACTGATCTGAAATCTGTAGTACTGTATTTCGATGTTTAGTTGACAAAGGTGTGAAAGACAGAATTCATATACATGTAGTTACCTCGATCATCTGACACTAAAAGAGTTCCACAGTAAGATAATTAGTACTTCTAATTGCCTGTAAGAAGAAATATATATATGATGAAATTGATTAAGTGACTTAAATTCAAGTGTGAAAAAGTTCCGTGGATTTCCATAGCTATGATAATTGCTGGATTTCAAACATTCATTTAACAGAGACTTCGAGTTTCAGGTTAAAAACTACCCAGTTAGAATTGATCCCCTGCTCTTAATGAGAACTTCTTACATAAGGATTTCTGATTCTTTACTCTCTATATATGACTGTGTTAACTACATTTTTATTGATTGAATCATCAAATTTCTCTCGAAATCAAAATACAAGCAAACAGTCTACTACATGCTAGTTAATTTAAGCTCCAGCAGTATTTCATATGGAATTTAGAATAACTGTGGCCAGATTACACAAAAATCCTTATACAATAGTGATTTATTCTGTTTATTCAACTGAGGATCCAAGTAAAAGTGGGATTCATCACTAAACTAAACTATATTTTGTCCATGATATTGGTATTGTCTATCATCCATGGTGCAAAGTCTAACCTTGATGTAATATTGGTATCCTTCAAGTATGCTGAAGAACGGGTATAGAATATGGTATGATATTCTAATTATATTCTAAGGTTCTGTACAAACACTAGTCATTTGTAATATCTGAGAGCATCCTTTTTACAGCCCTTGGCTGTGTGTCTTTGATGACGCTTTTAATCTCGTCATCATTTTCTGGACTGCGCGCTGTCCAAAGAAGTCCCTGGTTACTGTGTTATCAAACTTCTTTCATCTTTATTATTCTAATTACTTGTATACTGATAGCTTTTCATTTGGATACATTTTTTCATATACTTCTTATTACAGAAATAACTGATTTCTTTTCAAAATACAACTTTAAAATTTACTGACATTTTCCTATGGGTAGCGACATGTTGGAAATACATGTTTGAGGACGTCATAAATGAAGTCATGACATTAACGTTTTTCCCAAACAAAAGTTATAGTGAAAAACTACATTGTCTGGCCTTTAAAATGAGCTATAAAATCATAGTCAGTTTAATTTTTTGTATTTGCACTACATCTTTTGAAAGAGTAACATAATTATATTATAAAACATCCTGTAATAGTACTTTTTAAATGTCTACCATAAATTATGTCCAACTTGGAATGGTCTTCCAGTGGCGACCGACTGTTAAAATTTTTGTTTGGATGAGCTCCAATAAGGGTATGTCCCCGGCACTCCTCCTCCTGGCAAAGCCTTTGATAAAGCTTTTTTGCGGCTCCAGAATATTCTGTGACTACGGCCAAGTTCTACAAAAGCTGCTCCTAAAAATACATAAAAAGCATAAACTTTATTTTGTAAAAGGAATTCAGTTAAGGTGGAACCAAACCATTGAAATAATGTCATTTTCGTCATTTTGCAGTATTTTTAGTGCCTCTCTGAAAATACCTATCACTCTATCAATTTATTAACTTAATGAAATAAACATTGAATAGGAGGAGCAGATGTGTAAGGGTAGCGCATTGGACTCCTAACCCAGAGGTTGCGGGTTGAATCCTGTCAGTGGCCCAATTTGATCGGAACCTTCACAATCCCTTCTTTCGGCGTGAGTACTGGTCAGAATCCAGGAAGCAGTCATCGAGAGTGTTTATTATAAGTTGATGATAACTTAATCTACAATCGATATAAAATAAATAAATTTGAACAATAAAATTACCATCACGTAGGTATAAATTTGATGTTCATGATTTAATTATAAGTGTTTTTTTTCTTCTCACTTCCAAACTTACACTATTTTTACTAAAAATCTGCTTGCGGGATTTATTTTATTTTCATCTGGAATAAAGTTTGATGTGTCATCTGCTGTTGAAATCTACTGAGCCAATTTTCAAGTTAAAACTTTAATACCTCAGTAAAGCCACCATAGACGCTATTTTGTTTGGGGATCCTAAGACTTTTTGATATGTTGTTGCTGATGTAGTTGTTGCTGATAGTGTTGTTGATGGTGTTGTTTCTGCTGTAGGTGTTGTTGATGGTGTTGTTTCTGATGTAGGTGTTGCTGATAGTGTTGTTTCTGATGTAGGTGTTGCTGATAGTGTTGTTTCTGATGTAGGTGTTGCTGATAGTGTTGTTTCTGATGCAGGTGTTGTTGATGGTGTTGTTTCTGATGTAGTTGTTGCTGATAGTGTTGTTTCTGATGTAGGTGTTGCTGATAGTGTTGTTTCTGATGTAGGTGTTGCTGATAGTGTTGTTTCTGATGTAGGTGTTGTTGATGGTGTTGTTTCTGATGTAGGTGTTGCTGATAGTGTTGTTTCTGATGTAGGTGTTGTTGATAGTGTTGTTTCTGATGTAGGTGTTGCTGATGGTGTTGTTTCTAATTGTGTTGTCACTGATAGTGTTGTTTCTGATGTAGTTTTTGCTGATGGTGTTGTTGCTGATAGTGTTGTTTCTGATGAAGGTGTTACTGACGGTGTTGTTGCTGATGTAGTTGTTGCTGATAGTGTTGTTTCTAATTGTGTTGTTACTGATAGTGTTGTTTCTGATGTAGGTTTTGCTGATAGTGTTGTTGCTGATAGTGTTGTTTCTGATGTAGGTGTAACTGACGGTGTTGTTTCTGATGTAGGTGTTGCTATTGGTGTTGTTTCTGATGTAGTAGTTGCTGATGGTGTTGTTGCTGATGAAGTAGTTGCTGATGGTGTTGTTTCTGATGTAGGTGTTGATTATGGTGCTGTTGCTGATGGTGTTGTTTCTGATGTAGTAGTTGCTGATGGTGTTCTTTCTGATGTAGGTGTTGCAGATGGTGTCGTTGCTGATGTAGTAGTTGCTGATGGTGTTGTTTCTGATGTAGTAGTTGCAGATGGTGTTGTTGCTGATGTAGTAGTTGCTGATGGTGTTGTTTCTGATATAGGTGTTGCTGGTGGTGTTTTTGCTGATGGTGTTGTTTCTGATGTAGTAGTTGCTGATGTAGTTGTTGCTTATGATGTTGTTGCTGATGTAGTAGTTGCTGATGTAGTAGTTGCTGATGTAGAAGTTGCTTATGGTGTTGTTGCGTATGTAGTAGTTGCTGGTGTAGTAGTTGCTTATGGTGTTGTTGCTGATGTAGTAGTTGCTGATGAAGTAGTTGCTGATGTAGTAGTTGCTTATGGTGTTGTTGCTTATGTAGTAGTTGCTGATGTAGTAGTTGCTGATGTAGTAGTTGCTTATGGTGTTGTTGCTGATGTAGTAGTTGCTGATGTAGTAGTTGCTTATGGTGTTGTTGCTGATGTAGTAGTTGCTGATGTAGTAGTTGCTGATGTAGTAGTTGCTTATGGTGTTGTTGCTGATGTAGTAGTTGCTGATGTAGTAGTTGCTGATGTAGTAGTTGCTTATGGTGTTGTTGCTGATGTAGTAGTTGCTGATGTAGTAGTTGCTGATGTAGTAGTTGCTAATGTAGTAGTTGCTGATGTAGTAGTTGCTGATGTAGTAGTTGCTGATGTAGTAGTTGCTGATGTAGTAGTTGCTGATGTAGTTGCTGATGTAGTAGTTGCTGATGTAGTAGTTGCTGATGGGGTTGTTTCTGATGTTAGTGTTGCTAATGTAGTAGTTGCTGATGTTGTTGTTTCTTATGTAGGTGTTGCAGATGGTGTTGTTTCTGATGTAGGTGTTGCTGATGGTGTTGTTTCTGATGTAGTGGTTGCTGATGGTGTTGTTTCTGATGTAGGTGTTGCAGATGGTGTTGTTACTGATGTAGTAGTTGCTGATGGTGTTGTTTCTGATGTAGGTGTTGCTGATGGTGTTGTTTCTGATGTTGGTGTTGCTGATGGTGTTTTTGCTGATGTCGTTGTTTCTGATGTAGTAGTTGCTGATGTAGGTGTTGCTTATGGTGTTGTTGCTGATGTAGTAGTTGCTGATGGTGTTGTGTCTGATGTAGTAGTTGCTGATGGTTTTGTTTCAGATGGTTTTGTTGCTGATGGTGTTGTTGCTGATGGTATTGTTTTTTATGTAATTGTTGCTGATGGTGTTGTTGCTGATGTAGTTGGTGAGCAGCTTAATTGCTTCAGCATCCTGGAAAGTGAAAATCAGAAACTTAATGGATTCTAAAGGAAAGTAACTACATACTTGTGTATCTTGACTTTGATAATCCCATGTCCATAATTCTACTAAACATTAACAAATGGAGACCAGATAACTCATCTGATAATCCAAATTCATTGAAAAATGGAAAACTTATATTATAGAATTATTAGCGTACATGTACTTTTATAAGCATGGCTAAAATTGAGCAAAATTGCCATTTTTTAATTTTATACAGAAATGCATGTAAACAATGATAGTTTAGCACATACACTTATTATGAGTACTAATAGTGCTGTAATGTGTACAATGCTAAGGACACATACATAATGAAAAGTTAATGGAATTTAGAAAAATTAAACGGATACAAGATACACATCTTCTACATGTATATACAGTATTTTTTCCCAAGATTCTTTCTTTCATTTCGAAGATTATTCATTATACTTACACTCAGAACAGCACGGAAACTGTTTGGCTGCATCTGCACTCTGTTGACAGTAAATCAGAAATACCTTGTAAGAAAAACTAGAATATTTTTAATGTACCAAATCTGTGAAACATCAGTGAAACAGAAATACTGAAGAAATTGGAGGCTGACTGTTCGTAAGTTACTGAAATTGTTTGGTCGTCTTACCTCACAGATCATATCTAAATAAAAATTATGAGTACTACATTTTTGTATGAATGTCTCAATCAGAATGCTACCACTTTTGCACAAAAAGAAGTGAAATGTTAGTTCTTATTTGATACTTACATTATAAAACTTGAAAACCACATCTTTCTGCCAATTATATGATTCAGGAAAACATAGTAAAAATGCTTCTTTTCAGTATTGTACAAAAATGAATTCAAGACTAACCAAATTTATTCTGTACCACATGTTCCTTATTTCTGCAGCCATGTTGTCGTGAGAAATATGCATGCAGGATCTGAAGCTCATCCTTGCATTATCACTGGCATTCTTTGCCTGGAAAAAAATATATGAATTGTGTAATGACAAAGCCAACATTGGGCACAGCATGGACCATAATCTGTTTGTTCAACCATGCAGTAGGATTACAGTACACCCTTGTAGCTATAAGTATGGACCATAATCTGTTTGTTCAACCATGCAGTAGGATTACAGTACACCCTTGTAGCTATAAGCATGGACCATAATCTGTTTGTTCAACCATGCAGTAGGATTACAGTACACCCTTGTAGCTATAAGCATGGACAATAATCTGTTTGTTCAACACTGCAGTAGGATTACAGTACACCCTTGTAGCTATAAGCATGGACCATAATCTGTTTGTTCAACCATGCAGTAGGATTACAGTACACCCTTGTAGCTATAAGCATGGACCATAATCTGTTTGTTCAACACTGCAGTAGGATTACAGTACACCCTTGTAGCTATAAGCATGGACCATAATCTGTTTGTTCAACACTGCAGTAGGATTACAGTACACCCTTGTAGCTATAAGCATGGACCATAATCTGTTTGTTCAACACTGCAGTAGGATTACAGTACACCCTTGTAGCTATAAGCATGGACCATAATCTGTTTGTTCAACACTGCAGTAGGATTACAGTACACCCTTGTAGCTATAAGCATGGACCATAATCTGTTTGTTCAACCATGCAGTAGGATTACAGTACACCCTTGTAGCTATAAGCATGGACCATAATCTGTTTGTTCAACACTGCAGTAGGATTACAGTACACCCTTGTAGCTATAAGCATGGACCATAATCTGTTTGTTCAACACTGCAGTAGGATTACAGTACACCCTTGTAGCTATAAGCATGGACCATAATCTGTTTGTTCAACACTGCAGTAGGATTACAGTACACCCTTGTAGCTATAAGCATGGACCATAATCTGTTTGTTCAACACTGCAGTAGGATTACAGTACACCCTTGTAGCTATAAGCATGGACCATAATCTGTTTGTTCAACACTGCAGTAGGATTACAGTACACCCTTGTAGCTATAAGCATGGACCATAATCTGTTTGTTCAACACTGCAGTAGGATTACAGTACACCCTTGTAGCTATAAGCATGGACCATAATCTGTTTGTTCAACACTGCAGTAGGATTACAGTACACCCTTGTAGCTATAAGCATGGACCATAATCTGTTTGTTCAACACTGCAGTAGGATTACAGTACACCCTTGTAGCTATAAGCATGGACCATAATCTGTTTGTTCAACCATGCAGTAGGATTACAGTACACCCTTGTAGCTATAAGCATGGACCATAATCTGTTTGTTCAACACTGCAGTAGGATTACAGTACACCCTTGTAGCTATAAGCATGGACCATAATCTGTTTGTTCAACCATGCAGTAGGATTACAGTACACCCTTGTAGCTATAAGCATGGACCATAATCTGTTTGTTCAACCATGCAGTAGGATTACAGTACACCCTTGTAGCTATAAGCATGGACCATAATCTGTTTGTTCAACACTGCAGTAGGATTACAGTACACCCTTGTAGCTATAAGCATGGACCATAATCTGTTTGTTCAACCATGCAGTAGGATTACAGTACACCCTTGTAGCTATAAGCATGGACCATAATCTGTTTGTTCAACCATGCAGTAGGATTACAGTACACCCTTGTAGCTATAAGCATGGACCATAATCTGTTTGTTCAACCATGCAGTAGGATTACAGTACACCCTTGTAGCTATAAGCATGGACCATAATCTGTTTGTTCAACCATGCAGTAGGATTACAGTACACCCTTGTAGCTATAAGCATGGACCATGATCAGACTGAACATTATGGCCATCTTATTGGTATTATTGTTAAAATAAGTGCATTTAAATACAGCTAGAACAAATTTAAGTATTCACTTTCATCCGCTTAAATGATTGGGCCACAAAACTTGATGAACAAACAAGAACTTGATATAAATAACATAGAGAAAAGATATCCAAAATCAATCATCCATGATTTCTTGATAGGCTTATTCTCATGTTTTTTTCATAGATTATACTTATGCACAGGCCATTATTTGGCAGATTTTTAAGAAATCTCCAAATCTTGACCATTGTCTATATTCAACAGGAAATGTGTGTAAGATAAGGGTGTAACATAATACTGTGGGACAGTATATTGTAATTGTTCAGTCTCAGTACAGTTCACGATACGACGCTTTGTCTGTACAGTACGGAACAGTCCAGAAATTTCCCTGACGCATTTTCAAGGGGAGTAAATCTGCTGAACAATAATGGTGGAGATTGCCTACAGTGTGTTATGAATGGGTTCTGGGTAAAAGAACAAGAGGGCCATGATGGCCATATATCGCTCACTTAAGCATTGTAACACTAAGGGATAATTTGATCAAGGAAAGGTTATTTGACATGGTAAAGAATTATCTACCAAAACTCTTAAGTAGGTGTTGAAATCAACTGACCCCCGGGGCTGGGCCAATATTGACAACGGGCCATGACTTGAACAAACTTGGTAGAGGTCCACTACACAATGCCACATACAAAATATTGAAGCTCTAGGGCCTGTAATTTTAGACAAGAAGATAATTTTTAATTTTCCAATATAAGTCTATATAAATCAAGTGAGCCCTGGGGCAGGGCCAATTTTGACCCTAGGGCAATAATTTGAACAAACTTGGTAGAGGTCCACTAGACAATGCTACAAACCAAATATCTAAGCACTAGGTCTAGTGGTTTCAGAGGAGAAGATTTTTAAAATTTCCCTATATAAGTCTATATAAAATCAAGTGACCCTCAGGGCGGGGCCAATTTTGACACTAGGGCAATAATTTGAACAATCTTTGTAGAAGTCCACTAGGCAATGCTACACTTAAAATATCAAAGCTCTAGGTCCTCTGGTTTTTGAGAAGATTTTTGAAGATTTTTAAAAAAAATCCTTCCGGTTGCTATGGCAACCAGAGTTCTTCTTGAAATTGACCCTGTGGTTTAGGAGGAGATGTTGTTTAAAGAAATTGTTGACGACGACAATGGCGGACGACTGACGTTAGAGATGTTTAACGCTAATAAGGAAAAGTTGATAAAGGGATGCAGTATTTATTGCAATAAAACACTATTTTTGAGCGTTCGGTTAGTTTTTTGTTGCTTGGTATTAATTTAAAGTACCAGTATGATATTTAATCTTTGTAAATAATATATATAAATGATATTTTATGTTATTTTAGCCAATGCCGATATGTTAAATTAAATTAAGCAAGTTCTGAGATATATAAGACATGTATGACAATTTAAGTATGCACGGGAAGCAAACATACACATTTGACAATAAAAGAATGCACAGTAAAAATTACTGCAGTATATATCACATCTATAATTACATAGTAAATGATTAATTATTAACAAAGTAAAAACAGTAACGAAAGATACAACAAGACAAATATGTAAACAGTAACAGAACTAAGCAACAATCAAGAGAAAGCTGATTTGAAGTGTAGGTGGACATTGCAAGGAAAATTGAATGGTCTCCCTTTAATCAGTAAAACTTTTATACACATAAGAATATCTAATACGCTATAAGCTTTGGAACAGAAAAAAGGTAATAAAAACATACATTCGTGCAAAAATTAAAATAGCAAGCAGGTAAATATACAAAAGCTTTGGAACATATACTGTATACGTCTTTAAATTGGCGGGGCTAAAATTTGGGTTTTTTTGAAAAGTTAAATATTGGCGGTGGTCAAGAATTGGCGATTTCTTAAAAATCCGCCAAAATTAAACCATGAATTTAAAATTGTATCAATGTACACCCTCCTAATACTAGTACAATATGCCCTTTTCTTACTGGATATACATCATTAAGAGTGTCCCTTTGTTATAATAATTGCAAACACAGTCGAAGATTAGCACCTTTTATTTACAAATGGTAATGGTTTGTCCATGCCACTTAGCATTTTTTGTTGATAACGACAATTACGTATGACATATTATGTATATATACAAAAGTATAACTTATTTGCATATTTAACCACTGATAAATTATTATTTGTAGCTTAAGTCAAGTTAATTGTTTTGCTATTATTGGCAGTGTTATATATCTGCGGTGTGAATTATTGGCGAGGTTTTAAATTGGCTGAAACCTATCAACCACCAAAATAGCGAACATTAAACCACCGCCAAAATTTCAACGTATACAGTATTCACATTGATGAAGTTATATAAAAATAAATGAAGAGTTTTCCAAACAAGACGCTGCAAAGAGATGGACACACAGATGGACTAGCATCCTCCAAATCTCAAACAGTTCCTAGGGCATATGTATGGACATCATACCTTCCAAAGGCTGAAATGCCTGGCAGGTGTAAACTATGTACGACAAGCTAATCCATCATGTTGAACTAAATGCAACAATGCAGACCGTTCATCACCAGCTCCACATGCCATAACTAAAATATAGTATATCCTTGTTGTATAAACGTTGATAAAATGGGCCCATTAAGTATTGAAATAGTATTACCAGTAATTTACAATACAACATGAAAATATGTAAACAGTAACAGAACTAACAACAGTCAAGACAAAGATGATTTGAATAGCTAGTTCACAGTAAGTGCAAGTGGTCATAGAATTGAAAATTTAGTTGTCTCCCTTTAATCAGCAAAATTGTTTTATAAACATATAAACATCTGGTTGTTTATACATATATTTTAATATATATTACATTTATTTCATATTCTGTATTAACCTCATCATCTATCATTAAATCATTCATTAACTTACATTTAATACTCCATTTCATCATTTCATTACAATAATTTACTAATATTTGGTTTATTTCAGAACATCCACAATGTGCCCTAAATTCCACATTGCATTTACGATAAACTTTCAAAGATTAGTCAGACATGTTTTATAATATTCTTTCAACAGACATCCTCAGAATAGAATATCCTAACATTACAAGGAACCAGATGATATTCTGCATACTAAAAAATGTTTGTATTCCATCAATGGTATGTGTTACTTCCAATTTGGTAACAAGAAATTGCATTGGTTTTATTTTTTGCCTTTTTATGGATTCATTTTTCAATTTATTGTAAGTATTTACAATATTCAGCATAATCAACAAGCTAACAGTCAGAGTCAGTATTGCATGCAATACATGTCCACTACCATCATCCTTATAATCATTGAAATGTTAGCCCATGTTTATACAGCAGCATCTGTCTAGATTTTTTAATGATGATAATTTTGTCTAAATGAGGAAGTCAGCTGAAGTTATCATCCAGAAACTAAATTTCTATTTTTAGTGACAGTGACCTAGATATTTGACCTTTTGACCACATATAGTATCACACTCTAGCTTATCCCCTAAGCTACCTATACATGTACCAACTTTCATTGAAATCCATCACCCCTAATGGAAGTTATCACACGGAAACCACCTTGGACAGACATACAGACAGACATTGACAGACAATAAAGTCCCCTACATTACAGCAGGGGATAAATAACAAAATACTTGTAAGTTTGCAAGTACCCAATCACTGTGTTATTCTTATTCTGTCCAGATTAGTTGTTCATAATGAAGTGTCATACTGGACTCATCAAAACTGAACATAAAGTGGACATGCAGAATGGAAGTTACACTGTTCATCCCCTTTCCATAGCTGTAGTATGCCTCATTCAGCATGATGAAAACTTGAGAACCTGCAATAACAAAACATTCTTTGCTTTTTAAAAAAAATAGAAATCACACTTGATTTAATGAAATTTAAATGATATAGCAGAGCAAACAGCAAATAACATAAAAAGTTTGGTAATCTAGGGAAAGACTCCTAGATAAGGAAGTGTTTTCATAAAATTGACCATGTTGCAAATACTATGGTATGTAAATATTTAGGTCCAATCAATCATAAACAAGATACTGCATTCAATAAACTCCCATGCCCTGGTGGCATCCTTGTCAAGAAAAAAGTCCCTTTGAAAAATAAAAAGTCCAAAATTGGTCAAGGTCAAAGTGAAGTTGGTTGATATGATTGAGAATGGTCATAGGCAACAACTGTATAAGGTTTCAAGTGTTCTAGTAAGAAGAGTTAGTGCTGAAATGGTAAAATCTTTTTAACCTTATATGGACAGAACAATCACCATATGCCTCACATATCATTCACAATAAAGCTAGTAACTCATTAAGTGTATATAACTAAGTAAGTAACTATTTAAGTGTATTTAACTAAGACTTCGTAAGCAGTCGGGCATACTTCCTGATCAGGATTTTTTTTTTGTCTTTTTTGACATACCTCAGCAGAAATGGCCTGTGCATAAAAATTTTTAACCAACAAAAATTTGAAAATCCCCCTTCGATGCAAAAAAGATACATCCAAAATCCTGCCCAGTCATTTTTTTTTAAAATGCCTATAGTCAAAATAATTTGAAATTAAGTAAAATTTTGAGACTTTCTATAGAATAGCCACTTCCTGTTTTGGATACAATGCTTCCTCATCTGGAAGTAAGTTATATCATTTTGCAGTACATGTAGTTTGTTTGAAAAATACAAAGTTAGCTATGATCAAGTCTGGTCAATCTTCAAACATGAAGAATGGAATATATCTTGTGGCGCATTATGGATGCCATAGGCATAAAAAGTGCTATCAGGTATCATGTTTTAATGTATCTGCCATGTACTAAAACTTAAATTTGACAACACCTCGTATTAAACATGGAAGAACACAATTCAAATTTCTGAAATATGGGCTTAATAAAATCGTCTTGAAGTACCAATTCATTATTGGGATGTAGACACCAATATCAAACTAGAGCTGTCACAGAGGTTACAATGCCCCAACGCCACTTTGACATGCACTAATAATGCAATAGTACACTAATCAACTATACGGCTAAGTTCAAGGGGACATAACTCTGCAATGAGTGAATCGCTGGGCTTGAAATTTGTGTCTTGCACATCTACACTTGATGGTGATAACATATCTAAATTTTCATTTCAATCGTTTAAAATGCGTTTATCACTGGTAAATCCAATTAATACCAAAAAGTTAAAAAAGAATGGCGTTAAAAAATTACTCTACAACTAGTGATGTGCAATAATACCGGTATAAATAGTTACAGGGTTAGTAACTGACCCGATAGGGGATATACAGGTCTGTGGAAAACCATATGGGGCGAAACCGAAGGTATATCCCGTATCGGGTTAGTTACTATCCATGTAACGATTATATCACGCAGACTACCTTCCTCCTCATTATTGCAATAAAAGTCTCCATTACAGACCCAATATTTAAACATAAATGTCTCCATTACAGACCTAATATATTCTGGTAACCTAATATATTATATATATTAGGTCACCACGTGACGTCAAAACATCCAATGACAGAAGAGTATTTCGTAGTAAGCGTGATATATTGCAATACACTCCAAATGCAATACGTACCAGTACAGTTCTCTCCCATATCGCAATATTTTTTCAGTAACTTGATACTGCCCAGTGACTACTTGTAATTGTATCAGCTGTTACTAAGCCTAATTTGTACAGATACAGAAATATTTTATTTGTGTAACTGTATTAGGACTGTATGTGTTGTGGAGGGTTTTATATGTACAATAGCTGTATACTATACAGCATCAAGTTTCATTCAAGTCACTCATATTTTCATTTGTGTCTTGATGTCTTATAATGGAATGTAAATGGCTTAATTAATAAAATCAATGATAATAACTTTGTAAATTTCTTGAAACAATTTGATATTTTATGTCAGCAAGAAACCTGGTTAAGTGATATTGAATGCTTGATGAACTTTCTGCCAGAGTATAAATGTTTCAGCTGTCTAGCTAAAAAGTCTGTGCTGGTGGTAGAAACATGGGTGGAGTCCTAGTATATATAAAACGTCAATTTGATAATTATGTCATGCCTTGTATTGAGAACTGCAATTTTGGAATTTTTCTAAAACTAGACAAAAGATATCAACATAAACAAGGATATACTCTTTTCTAGTCTTTATTTACCACCAGAAAATTCAAAATTTTATGATATCGGATATGAATCAGGAATAAATTTGCTAGAAATCATACTGTTTTATGGGGCACATGCTTTGTGACTTGTTCTTATCAGTTTCTCTTTACATTCTTGTAGCTTTTCACTTGTCAGGAGTGCTGACAGAGGAGGTTTGTTTATTATCATAGTTGTCCACCAACTGAAACTGTTATTGTATTTTATTGTTTTACTCATATTCTTAGTGCAAACTTTGTTTGTTGTATCACTGTTGTATAGAAGCAGTCAAATTCTGTTTCAACACTAAATTTAGTGGTAGGAAAGTGCTACTTTCTGGTCATTCCTACCAAAATTAGGTAGTACTACCATACATAGTTTGGTATATTTGCTACCACTGCTGAGTGTAAAATGCGAGTTTATGTGCGTCACCAAAGCAGTTTTTTTTGTCGATGGACATTTTTCCAAAAAAATCTTGTAAACCAAGAAATAAAAAAGTAGTGGCCTTACATACCCTTTCAGGGAGAGAAATCATGAGAATTTAATGATACACTCTTTTGGAATGACACAGGGCCTGACAGGGGTATAATAAAACATGTAACACAAACAGATTATTAAAACAATGTGATTGTAAGTATAAAAAGACCTTGGACACCCCAATGACTAGATATTTTAACAATATTATTTAATGATTGCTTGAATAAACATGTGTAGAAGGAAAATACCCTTAGATTAATTATATTTATGTAGAATCAAAATGGACATATAGTAATAATAATAGATGTTGGAAAGTAACTAAAAGTCAGTTCTGCCACAACAGTACACTTACAACATGGTTGAAAAACTCAACATCAATCAAACAAGACGTACTATATCAGTCTCAAGGTCCAAAATGTAAAACTTTGAAAACTGGAAAATGAGAACAACTAGAAGAAGGTTATCATAAAACAGTACCATCCTGATGATTATTTACAACACCTATGGGACAGGCATATTCTATAAAATGCTACTGGATAAAACTTTAGAATTTAAAATGTTGATTGTCTCAGTGGCAAATGCTCAAAAGATCGAATTGCTGCGCTGATAATATTCATTTCACGCGGTTCGATAGTATAGCGTGAACTATTTGTCTTTCCGCGTTGCATATTATTAAGGGTGTTTTATACAGAAGTGCACGAAAATCTCGTGCGCGTAATGTTTAAAACTGTGGAATGATGTGTAATTGGTCATTCTACCGGATAGCTCTTCACAAGTTCAATTTCAGTAGTATTCAAAATTTAGATGTCAGAAATAATTTCGGTTATCATGATTATGTATATTTTTGTATAATTACTATACTGTCGAACTTTCGTATCGCATTTGTAAAGAGTGTGGCCCCATATGCTCCGCAATCTGAAATTTGACATGGGGTACAGGTTTCCAGAGAAATTTTTCCCTACAGGGTTTTGATCTCTGGTTGTTCCTGGGCGATTCAGTTTGCACACTAGAGTTTTTCAATGATACGACTGTGTTATCTACTCGTATACCATGATTGATACCATTGTACATGTACAAACATTCTATGTTCAATTCATTTGCTGCTTTCGTGGTCGCCAAATAAACACCGCACAGTCCGGTATTGCAAATAAGTGAAGTTGTTTGTGTTTGTTTGTAATATACAAATAATGGTAAAGCAAAGACTTATGTGCAAACACGAGTGGGAATAAAAAATTGCCTCTTTTGATCACTGGAAAAGCTGGCAAACCTAGACGCTTTAAAAAATGTGAAAACATTGCATCATTACTTGCTATGATTACAACAAGAAGGCATGGATGACTTTGTCAATCTTTACATCATGGGTATGTGAAATTGACCAAAAAATGAAGCGTCAGGGTAAAAAGATAATGATGATGGTGGACAATTGTCCCGCTCAACTGCACGTGAACGTGTTAGAGAATATTGATCTAGTGTTTCTACCTCAAAACACTACTAGTAAAACACAACCAATGGACCAAGGGGTAATTAATAACCTTATATAAGGTTCATTACAGGAATAGAATAGTCCAATGTCAAGTAAGGGCTATAGTATTGACAATAACAAGGAATTCGTATTGACCTTACTAGATGTGATGCATTTATTGCGTCAATCTTGGGAATGTATTACTCCAAACACCATCAAGAATTGTTATTCCCACACAGGTTTCAAACTTGATCAAACAGATGATGAAGATGATGAACTGGATGATATACCACTTGCTAAATTAGCAGTGGTTGGAAATAAACTCATGCTAGGTGACTTAATATATTCAAACATCAACAGCAATGACTGATGATGATATTATTACAGAAGTTAAAGAAAAAGCTTCTGAAGTGGGTACTGATGTTGACAACGACGATGATGATAGATGTTTGAATACAGCGATTGTTCCAGTCCCAACCATCGACCAGACAATTGACTCTCTTAAAAAGGCTATGGTCTATTTCCAATCAAAAGAAGATACCAGTACTGACAACGAAATGAATGTTTTGTAATCGTTAATAAAACACGCTACCGGTGACACAATCTGTTATACATGATTGATTGCGGGAAAATTACGTTGGATGCATACATAAATGAACAATACAGTATGGTTTGGATGACTGTAATCCGCATTATAATATTTAATCGCTCAAGGATCACCATCATTAGTGACATATAAAGCCATCTCTCTCAAGTAACAACACTAATATTTATTGTGAATGCTGCTTCTACTTTCGCTTTCTATCGTCTGTTCATTTTCAGATAATTCAGAATTTGACACTTACTTGAGTCAGTTGATGCAAGACCAACAATAATCAAGGCATCCAATTAATTTATAAATCAAGTAAGAAATACCATTCTTGAAATAAATAGAAAAGCCTGCAAATGAGACATTGTCGCAATTAAAACACACTTGTGAACTTGTAGTGGTGTTTTATATATGCCGGGCCTAAATTAAAAATACATTTGTTTGCCCTTTACCAACCCTGAATTTTAGAAGAGGGTCGGTAGGTAGGAAAAATATTTTATTTTATTTACCTAGCATGAAATTACACTTCATTCTAGAAGCAATTAATTTCTATATAGTCATTTTATGTATTCTGCTACCATACAACCATTTATTGTTTGTTTTAAAATCAACAATAAACATGTACTGAGTTCCTTAACACACATTATTGTTTTCCTTCATTAATTCAAATGATACCTACATGTACTTTAAATGTTTATCGAAAGCACTGAGTGTACATACATGTATATTTTCCCAAGTATAAAAATAAACTTCTCCCAGATTTTGCAATAAAATCTTTTGAGTAGGCATGATTTTTTCGGGTCGGTCGGTAAAGGGCAAACAAACTTAATTTTAATTTAAGCCCCGGGTACAGGGCAAGAATCTATTTTCAGTCATTGTCAAGAGCAAGCGTTTCACGAACGCAGATTTATTATAACAAAACATAAGTCTAAATTGATTCGGGTCGAATTGGAAAGAGATATTTTCAGTTTTAATTTAATTTTAGCGTAATTGAATGCCTGATTTTGTACTCGCCCGTAGGACAAGCGTTCACAAACTAATCGCCCGATGGCAACTTAAACTCGCCAATGTGTGCAGGCAAGTTGAATTTTCAAGCCCTGATCTAATCGAGGTGTTGATAAGCTTGTGAACGTGTTCACAGGTGCCTGACGAATCTGGACCGACACGCCCCCAATATACACATAATAAATTATTCACAGGTGCCTGACGAATCTGGACCGACACGCCCCCAATATACACATAATAAATTTATTATGTGTATATTGGGGGCGTGTCGGTCCAGATTCGTCAGGCACCTGTGAACGTGTTGTCAGGTAGAGAAATTAAATGGAGTTACACTATGAAAGTCATTATCATATTTTCGTAATAATTAAGCAACCCCTCCCCAAAAAAATAAAATAGCACGGATTATTTCAATACTTTCTTCATTTCTATGGCAACTTCGAAAAAAATTATTTGCGTTTCACACATGAATATATTTTTCCCTGGATTTCTGCTGATTTTTTACCAGCATATTATACACATGTGCGACATCTACACGAATCATTACGGTAGGTAATCTTATGGTGACTAGCAAAAAGCCAGTAGCAAAGAAACAAAAGCTGTTTTGACGTGCACATGAGTAATTAATAACAAGTATGGTTGATTTCAAAATACTCATTCGATTGTTTTTATTTTGCTGTTTTTCGCATCCATTTCAATGAGTGAAATACCCATGTCATGGCTCTCAAAAATTATTTGGAGCACTGAGTCTCTGGTCTGCGTGTTTTACCAAGATTGACACAACATTTTACAATTGATCGATGATCCGAATGTGTATTGTATTAATGTAGCATTTCACAGCTAAAGCTAAGATTGGCGCAGTTTGCAACTTTGGGCACTCGAGGATACATCGCCAATTCGCGAAATTATATGACATTAAAATAACTAGTACTAGAACGCAAATAAAAACAGTCAACAATAATATTTCATCTTTAACACATCACATCTTATCAACATGAATCAACACTAACCATGTATTAATTCATAAACTGGAGAATACTGTACATCAACATGCGAAGAACTTCCCAGATCTGCTGGACGTTTGCTGACCTTGATCTGAACATGGGAGACAAATCTGAATAACTAAAACCAAGCACTGAAAGCTCCCGAAACATGAATCAATCACAACGTCTTTCTCTTTCTAGAACATCGGTTATTATCTTAGCTAAAAACAAATCGAGTTAATAATAAACCAATCAAAATTTATTCTACAGTCAAACAGTTTATAATATCAACTAAAATACGTATTTTATACAATGTCAACACCGGATCTAGTCTGGATTACCTGCCCCTGACACTCTAGTACGTGATGAATATAGTGGTCAGGATACCAGACTATATCAACTACCAACACTTCAAGCAGCGTAAGTGAACTTTGGCTCGATTCAGAAGTGCTTCAATTTGTTTGTTTGTTTGTTTGCTTGCTTGCTTGCTTGCCTCGGGTTTTACGACCCATTCCAACAGTCAAGAGTGTTATGAGGCTGACAGTTCACCTCCTGGGAAGAAGAAGTTCTAGACTCCCATCCTCCATATAAGCAACTGTCTACTTTCTCATATATTTGTAGAGACATGGTCGGTAGCGGGACTCGAACTCATAACCCTGTATTACTGAGAGGTTACAGTGATTCGGAGTCAGCGACCTTAACCACTCGATCATGGGGGGCGGGTTAGAACTTGCTTCAAAATATCAAGGTTAGGGACAAAGCTTTTTATAGATAATATGGAATAAGGCACTGCCTAGAATGCGCGATTTATATCTTTGTCAAAATAAGAAAATGTGATTTTAAGTAACCTCAATTAAGTAGATGTAGTTAGACATTTAAATTAGCACTGCTCTTATTGTAAGTAATACTGCTCCCCCGAAAGACCAAAACAATTAAACTGTTCAAATTGAGTTCCCAATTTTGATTTTACGGTTAGGCCAACCCATGGAAGTCAGATCGGGATTCGAACCCGAATTTCCCCATAGCCAATTACAGGTCTGGGTTGCTCTATCCAGTTAAGCTATCTGACCTTAAATTATGGGTTAACTTCAATTCTGTAAATTAGTTAGTTATTTAATAATAGTTACTAAATAACTCATGGACAGAGGAGCAACATTATAACAGTCATTGCAACTTTGTAACAAGAATCTAAACCAAACAATGACATGATATTATACCTGAAAAGGATACTGTAAGCTACATTGTATTGAAGGTCATACAGTTTAACAAATATAAAAATCAATGCACTTTTATAAACAAGAAACCAAATGAAATTAACTTGGTGTTCAAATCCACCAAGCCAGATAGTAGTTCAAGATATACACATTTTAAAGGCTATCCATTGTGACAACAGTTGAAGAAGTCGCATTAAATAATTAATGAGCTAATTAAATTAGTATACTTTGTAATCAAAGCATGTTATGCTATGCACATTTAACGCAAACTATCAATGTATAGATTCAAATAAACATTTAACATATATTGAATAATTAAATTGACATAGCATACGCCCAAAGTATTCATGGGTTTCGAGTAAAAGATAGTGGTTTTGTTTATTCCTACTGAAAAGGCCAGACATGTTGGCTTATGCGACACCTTTATTTTGTTTGCACAGTATCCCCCAAATCACTTTGAACTCCTCTCCACAGGCGCCTGAATTAGACAGGCCTATGGAAACAATGATATGACTAGCTGACGGCTCATCAACTGACAGCATCAGTTTTAACACAATCTCAACTGGGGTTTGAACCTTAGATATACCACTCTGAAGGCGGACACCACTGCAATCTTAAATTATTGTACTTTGAATAACATGTCGCTTCATCCAGATCAATCAAAATGCATGTTAATTTGTGCAAAAAAAAAAATAGAATAAAAAATGCACGACCCTTAAATCTCTTTATTAATAATATAAATATTGAGAAAATGTGCTTTCAGAAAATCTTAGGAGTCTATATTGATAATGCTTTAACATGGGATATGCATAACCTTAGATATACCACTCTGAAGGCGGACACCACTGCAATCTTAAATTATTGTACTTTGAATAACATGTCGCTTCATCCAGATCAATCAAAATGCATGTTAATTTGTGCAAAAAAAAAATAGAATAAAAAATGCACGACCCTTAAATCTCTTTATTAATAATATAAATATTGAGAAAATGTGCTTTCAGAAAATCTTAGGAGTCTATATTGATAATGCTTTAACATGGGATATGCAAATCACATTTGTTTGCAAGCAAGTTAAAATGAAAATAGCTTTGATGAAACAAATTAGCTCATTTTTGAATGATGACATGAAAAAAATGCTCTACAACGTTTATTTAGTTCCATGTTTTGATTACCGTTGTTCTGTGTGGGGAAAGGGTGTTTATTATATAGGTAGCATAAATAAGATTTCAAAACCTCAAAAGCAGGTCGCTCGCTTTATCTTACAAAGGCCATGTAACATCAACTCCTTAGAATTATTCAAAGAATTCCAATGGGTGACATTTGAAAATAGAGCCACACATCACACTGCACAATGATGGTGTCTAAAAGTAAAAATAAATTGTTTCCAGACACCGTGTCAAATCTTTAAACCTTTTCAAGCTATGAAAACTATGACCTTAGATCTATGGCACGTAATGATCTTGTATTGCCAGGGAACAGAACTGAATACATTAAAGATACATTTTCATATCATACTAGCCTTGTTTGGAATACACCGTCATTTAAATTACTCTAAGACAAATCAATTCAGTATATTCTTTTAAGTACAATTTATGTAAGTTTATTCTACTTTAACATGCAATTTCTATAATCTATATACATTTTCATTCAGGGTCTATGTTCTGGGAGCAAAGACATTTATTTTTCAGTTTTTTAATGTTTTTTGAAGTTGTTTACTCAAAATTGTTACTTATTCAATCTAAAAAGCAATTTATGTAATTATTGAAACAGATTTATTTCGGGGATGTCTGCAATTTCTTTACTTAATTATTTGTATCAATGTCATCATCATCATTATATTTGATGTGGACTGCAAAAAAGTTAAAATGTCCTTAATATGCTGAATTTTTGCAGTCCATGTCACATATTGTGTATATGTTGCTTAGTTATAATTGTAATTGTGAATGCATGGAGTAATTTGTTTCTTTTATTTGGTTGTTTGTATGCTCGTTTGCTCGTTCATTCGTCCGCCTGTTCGTTCATTCATTCACACAATAATTAATTTCATTAACTCATCCATTCATTTATTTATTCTTACTCATTCATTCATTCATTCATGTAAATATGTATTAGTTATATGTTATTTTGCATGTTTCCAGAAAGCCACATTGAAAATAAGTCAAATGTTTTGTATATTTTACTTAATGTGTACACTTTCTATTAATAAATATATTATTAATGTAATTCTAAATTATCTGCATCATATTTAATAAAAAAAAATTGTAATATATTAATTTTCTCTTCAGAACTGATAAAATTCTGTCAGATCCATACAGTATCTATAGACAAACATCAATGGATTAACAATTCAAAATCATGGCCAAAAACTGGCTTGCTAGACATATACAGTGTAACTTAATTATGAAATCCGGACACCCATTGGATTGGCCAAAATGTCCAGATTTTGGAAGTTTCCGGAATTCAGAAGTCTAAAATTATCTGAACAAGTACAGTTGTTAACACCTGATCTTTTTTATGGTGAAAATAGGGAGATATTATTATTTATGCATAATACAATATTGTGTATTACTGATACATGATGTAAAATAAAAGATAAACATTTATAAGATTTATTAATCAAAGGCAGATAACGACAATATAATTTTACTTACAAGAATGAACCAGTCAAAATAGTTAATGAGTAAAATATTATTATTATTTTGTTTAAATTGCCAGTTTTTATTCAAAATCAGGGGATTAAGTGGTAGAATGTCATTGCAACCTCCCTACAACAGCCACTATTGGGAAGGACAACAATGACTGTTGTAAGGAGGTAACAGTTGTTAAGAGACTGAAATTAGAGTAAAATGTCAGTTTGTGATGCTTGTATACTGACTGTAATAAGGAGGTGACTGTTGATCCGAGGTGACCATTTATTTAGGTTACACCGGGTGTTGCAAGTAACATGTTCTATTTGACACAGTAGCATAGATGTGAGGGTGGTTAAAGATCATACATTTATAAATAAGCTTCTGAAAAAGCTAACCTTGGAATATAAATGATACATTTGATCTATTATTACTGACAAAATAAGATGAATATAAAGTAACTACTTTCTTGTTTATTTATTTTGTTTCACATACAAACTGCATCAAACTCATTTCATTTTAATATTTTACCAAAGGAGGAAATAAGTTGTGCAGAGCTCCTATTATAACAGCTATGTCTTCCAGAATATTTACGTAATATACAGCTGTATTAGTCTATAGGATTAAAACATTTTGAATTCTGACCAATAACCCTTTCAATGTGCATCTATACAAGTATAATTATCCTGATTTTAATTTTATTTCCTAATGTTGGACACCATTCCGCACTAACTCATGGATGACAGGAAATTGATCCCACCTGCTGGTGGTACAGATATTAAATACTTTATTGTATTATGGTGCTGGTAATTGCTCCGGGTTTGAGCCCGCATGGTCAGATTTCTTGGGCGTTCAGTAAAAAATCAAAGTAGTTTATGACAGACACACATTTTTTATAGTCCGGTTTAAAAATATGGGGATCTGGCAACAACTCTTTCTGCCTAACATGGTAAATCCCGAATGGTGTTTTGAATGTTAATATTAAAGTTAGGTCTTGGTTTACCTAGAAACATTCTGAAATATTTGTTTTCAATCACAAAGTACCCATTATTATGATAGAATTGTATAGCACAGCTAGTGTTTTTTTTTCAACAATATGCAAAAAATAAGAAAAAACATTTGACAACATTTTTACAAGATGTATAACTAAAGAAAAGCATTAGGCCTATATAAATACTGATTAGAACAAATAAAGTATATTTCTTATATTTTTACTATATTTTTATCTTTTCATTGTTTTGTTTTACTGTATTCGAAAAGTAAATGGGTCTAAAAAGGTTTTGTCTCTTTATTTATTTCCAGAATAATGTAAGATTTACACTAATGTAATGCATTCATTAGTTACATTTACAACATATGTTTTCACTACTGGAGGCTTATCAGCAGAGAGATTTCTGCCTCCACTGAATTATTCATGACTGACCTAGAACTGACCTGCGATTATTTCATTTTTATTTTTTATATACAAGTCCGAATGAAGAAATTAACTCAATGCAATACTAGCGAGTATCACGGAATGCACGTGAATTGCTTTATAAATATGTATTGGTTGCTTGAACAATATGTGTGGTATTTACTTTGCGGTTCTTATGTATACCTGTTCCATATACAGTATACCAACCAAATACGTTAATTAATGTGTTTATGAGTAATACAAGCGTGTTATGCATTATATAGTGCAAAATATCAATTTATAGATTTAATTCCACACTGAAGGCTAAAATTACTGTCAACAGCATTGAAACTGAAGGTCGTGGGTTCAAACCTCAGTAGGGACAAACTTTTTTTATTTTTTTCTTGAAACATTATTTTTGTATCTCTAAGAACATATTTAGGTTGAAAAAAGTGTTTTCTTTTAATTAAGCGATTTTTATGGGCATTTATTGGCTAAATAATGCTAGAAATGTGAACATTATCTGACCCTAGGGTTACTTTAGCTGTATTGTGCAACAGTAAGCCTGGTGAGGTATGTGTTTCTAGCTTTTATTATACTTGTTAGACATGGGGGACTATTCTAAATATAAGTTTTGTCAATTAAAAATATTTCAGAGCATGATTTTTCTTGATTTTTTGCAAAAAACGCTCGTAAATAATACGTCTCCGACACATTGAAAAAATAAGAAATTTGCTACTTTTTCATACAATGGGCTAATATCTGATACCTTTTTGGTATACTTATATACAATTATGTAAAATACAACAACAGATGCAATTTCCTGTGCAAATTGATTCTAAATAATGAAATTATGATAATTTAGTGATCCATGATACACAGGGTTTAGCCACCGTATGTTTTTCTGCCAAATAAAGCATCATTTAAAAAAATTGCATGGTCAAACTTCTTTATAACCTTGTTCAATAACATATTTTAAAAAGTTATCAAAAAAATAACAGATTTGAACACCTTTGGATTTTTGGAGTTCAGATCCTAATACTTTACATATAGCGAATAATAAAACTGGCCTAGACTACTTCAAAGTATAAATGACTGTGTAGGGGTTCAAGTACGTATTCTTCTTCATACGAAACGAGAATAATGTGTAAATATCATGCGGCTATGTTTAGTTTAAATATGACTTAATTGAGAATCAAATGATATTTATACATGTAGCAATATGAAATGCAAGTCGTGCGTCTCGTGCATTAATAAATTGTATATACAATATATCATTGATTAATTGCAAAAATGCATATATTGAATATTGTGTATTGCTAGGAATTAAGTGTTTAGAAACCGCGTTTATCGCATCTGGTCACAAGTGCCTGTGTATCTGATAATATGACAATTTTCAGATAAAAAGTACCACATTTATCAACTAGATAATATAGAATCAAACGTAATAAAAGTGCGTGGACTTAATTACAGTATTAATTCTAAATAATGCATGTTATCAAGGCGTTGGTTTCATTTACATTTTATCTGGACCATATTAATAAATGATGGAATTAAAGAGACATGCTCTATACTAAATATGATCAATATTCCTGAGATAGCATTCAAAATCATTCTAAATGTTTATATTGTAAATATCAAAGAACAAACTTAAGTTATGTTGGCTTATGTTGCGGAGGAATTATGATTTCCTTTTTAACGCAAAAATTTCTAACAGACCCAAATGAAGAAATTGATGTGCATTTTTGTATTACACAACAAGTTGATATCGCGGAGTATGAGTGTATTGCATAGTTTATATTAAATGAGAATACATTGTCAACAAACCGCGTGTATCGCACCGTTCAAAGCTAAAAATGATGTATATTAGATCGGAATAATGAATGTACCACTTCCCATAACAAGATAATAAAAGGAATTGTATTCCACATAGAAAATATTTCTAAAATTTTAGAATAAACTATCTGGAGCATTGACTACGCATTGAACGACATGTATATTCGCGTGTGTATACCTTTGTTTACATAATTTGGTTGAAAATAACACTCTGAATTGAAAATATCCAAGAACATCTATAATGAATTTCTGTTGCGGAAATGTTGGTTTCGTTCACGGACAAATTTCGATTTTTCTAACAGATCGAATGAAAGAAATTAACGTCTTAAACAGTAGATTCTGTGTGTACTCTATATTGTGTATTGATTTGAATAAGACTTGAATGTTTACAAACCAAGCGTGTGTATCGAATTTATAATTTTGATATTGATTTCAAGTAAAAAATACATTTTTCACATGATTGTAATTTAATGGATATAAACAGCGTTGACTGTCAATAACAATATGCATATTACTAGTGATCAAAACACGGGTCGCGTTTACATAGTATCTAGACATCATAAATGATGAAATTAATTTAACGTGCGCAAGAATATATTTGAACGTATTCGGTTACATAAATTTAAGGTAAATATAAAAGAACAAAATGAATTCATGTCGCGGTATTGATGGCGTATTTCACAGATAAATAATTATTTATTTCAAATACAAAGTTTGATTTGAAACAGATCGAAATAAAGAAAATAACGTCTAACACAAGTAATTGTTAACTCGGAAGATATATATGTATATACAAGTTAGTATTGCTTTTCTTGAAATAATAATATCAGAGTGGTCAATATAATCTAAGACGGAAATGTTTGGTATCCAGTCGCGGATATGGTGTACTTTTTTCACGGTACAATGTTATTGACAAATTTAAGAGAAAATTTGTAAAAAAGTCGTTTCTCATATTTTTTAATTTTGTATCATGTAAATCGTACACAATATGTCATTTGAAAAGATTCGACTGCAGAAATGTTTATAATTGTGTGTAAGACAAGAATAATTATTATTTTGACCTTATATGATGAGAACGTTTTGGAAACAAACTAGCGCGTTGCGCATATTCATGCAACATACATAGTATTCAAAATCATTTTCAATTTTGAAAATAAACGTTGTTTATCAATAGGTTATGTATCGAACTATATAATATAATATTATGTATATCTTTGTTTATATGCATAGGTTGAAAATTAAATATATTTGAAAATGTGTATTGCTTTTCATAAAAAATAATATCAAAGTGGCCAAATCTATGAGGAAATGCTTGTTATTCAGTCGCGGATATTGTGTACTTTTTTCGTTGTCAAATTTTAGACTTAATGGTAAGGAAAGTTTGTAAACAACAAGTCGTTACTTATATGTTAGAATTTTCGAATAATATACACCGAGTGAAATATATCATTTGAAACGATTTGGCTGCAAGAATGTTTATGACTGGGTTGAAAACATGAATTTGAAATCTATTTTGAGCTGATACGAAGTTTTGTAAACGTTACTAGCGCACCACGCATGTTTCATGCTAAGTGTATATACTAATAAACGAGATGATGACAATAACGCAAATATGATGTATAATGAGTACAGAGATATATTTGAAATGTTTTGGTTGCATAAATGTTGTAAATACATGTATCTAAGAAGAAAATGAATTTATGTCGCGGGATTGTCGGTGTACGTCAATTTAATACATGTGTTGAAAACATGTTTTTGAAATATATTTTGAGCACATAATAGTTATGATGTGAATGTTTTGTAAAAAACTAGCGCGCTATGCATTTTAGTGCAACTTACATAGTATTTAAAATGATTCTAAATTCTAAAAATAATTGATCTTTATCATTAAGCTGTGTATTGAACGACGTTTTTGTATCTTTGTTTACATGATTCAGTTGAAAATACTGATACGCCAAATTGAAAATATCCAAGAACATAAGGAATTTCTGTTGCGGAATTGTTGGTGTCTTTCACGGACAAATTTCGATTTAAATAATAACAAACTTGATTTCTAACAGATCGAAATCATAGTAAAGAAATTAAGGTCTTACACAGTAGATTATGTGTGTAATCTACATTGTGTATTGGTTAGAATAACTTAAGACTTGAATGTTTATAAACCAAGCGTGTGTATCGTATTTATAATTTTGATAATGATTTCAAGTAAAATTTCAATTTTTTAACATGATTATAAAGAATTTAATGTATATAACCAACGTTGACTGTCAATAATAATATGCATATTACAAGTGTTCAAAACACGGGTCGCGTTTGCAAATATTTAGTATCTACATGTACCCACCATAAACGATAAAATTAATCAGTTTCATATGATGTTCAACGTGCGGAAAAATATGCTTTTGAACTTATTCGGTTACATAAAAGTAAATACAAAATAACGATATGAATGCATGTCGCGGGATTGATGGCGTATTTCACGGATAAATTATGATTTATTTCAAATACAAAGTTTGATTTGTAACAGATCGAAATGAAGAAAATAACGACAAGCACTACTAATTGATAACTCGGAAGCTGTATCTATAAAATTTACAAATGGGCATTGTTTTTCTTGAAAAAATAATATCTGAGTGATCAATATCTATGACGGAAATGATTGGTGTCCAGTCGCGGATCTTGTGTATCTGTATCACGTTATAATGTTATAGACAAATTGAAGAGTAAAAATGTGAACAAAAAGCCGTTTCTAATATTTTTGAATTCTTAAATTATATAAATCGTGCACAATATGTCATTTGAAAAGATTCGACTGCAGAAACGTTTATAATTGTGTTGAAGAGAAGAATAATTATTATTCTGACCTCAAATAGCGAGAACGTTTTGGAAACAACTAGCACGCTGCCCATTTTTCATGCGATGTACATAGTATTTAAAATCATTTTGAATTTTGGAAATAAACGTTATTTATCAATATGTTATGTATCGAACTACATATCTACCTACCTAAGTCTACCTAAGTTGATTCCAAACGCAGGAACGCGACTGTTCCTCTATATTTGGCTCTTGAATAACTTCTTTGTAATTTACACTTGGTCCGGTATAGCTACTATAGTCCTCAGAATAATTATATAACATAGGGTGCACTTTCCAATGATTGTCTAATCTATTTTTGAAAGAGTTTACGGTGTAAGCTAACACAACATTATCAGGTAGATTGTTCCATATATCTACTACACGGTTGGTGAAAAAGTGTTTCCTTAGATCTAACGTTGATCTATATTTCATTATTTTCATAGAGTTTCCTCTGGTTGTAGATTGAGTGTTTAATTTTAATAATTCAGAAGTTACGTTATTGTCATACACGTTTGTTAGGATCTTGAATACTTCAATCATATCACCCCTCATTCTTCTAAAACGAAGACTTGGTAATTTGAGTTTTTTCAATCTAGCTTCATACGACAGGGGTGACATACCAGGGAGCATCCTGGTAGCACGACGTTGGACATTTTCTAACAAATCAATATGTTTTAATTTGTATGGGCTCCATACACAGCTTGCGTATTCCAGGTGGGGTCTAACTAATGCTTTGAACAATAGGCAAAAGGTTTCCATGTCCATATACTTAAATGATCTTCTTATAATGCCAACCATCATGTTTGCCTTATTGACTTGTAACTGAATGTGTTTATCGAATGAAAGATTGCTGTCTATAGTGACACCGATATCTTTTTCTTCTGTAACATTTAATAGTTTGGTTATCCCACCGTTGTACCTTGACATTTGATAGTGGTTAGTATGTTCAATGTTGTGCTTCCCAATTTTTAAAACTTTGCACTTGTCTGGATGAAATCTTAGCTTCCAGTCGACACTCCATTCGAAGAGATTGTTGAGGTCGTCTTGTAGCATATATTTATCTTCAGTAGATGTGATTCTTCTAAACAATTTGGTATCGTCAGCGAATAGATAAATCGATGACATTACATGATTTGGGAGGTATATGTATATATTTGTTTACATGCATAGGTTAAAAATTTAACATATTTGAACATGTGTATTGCTCATAAAAATATGCATTTGAACTTATTCGGTTACATAAAAGTAAAAACAAAATAACGATATGAATTCATGTCGCGGGATTGATGGCGTATTTCACGGATAAATTATGATTTATTTCAAATACAAAATTTGATATGTAACAGATCGAAATGAAGAAAATAACGACAAGCACTACTAATTGATAACTCGGAAGCTGTATATATTTACAAATGGGCATTGTTTTTCTTGAAAAAATA